>JAZHYW010009352.1:0-161089 GCA_037355805.1 Ixodes ricinus | reverse complement strand
GTTGGTCCCAGTCTACGCAGTCCTTCTTTCATTAACTACTAGCAAACACAAGGAGACTGAGGGTAGCGGGGTCAGGCTTTGGAGAAGCTTAGACACGGTGCCCAGAGCGCGTTTCTCGCTGGTATGTTTAGCGTCCTACACTGTTCGATCATGCATCAAAAGGGATTCCGAAGTTGCGACAATTTACGTCACAGGAGCCAGCGTGTGATACTGTCGAATGTCGGGATCCTGGCGGTTGGTTGAAAACTTTCCGGCAAAAAGAGTGAGCGAACGCTAGTGTCGCTTTCGTCGCAGCGTCCCAACTCTTGATTACTGGAGCTTCCGTGGTCTGTCAAGCTCGAGAACGACCTACAACGCAGAACAGATGTCTGCCGCGTCTACCTCCGCTGATGTGCCTCCGCCAGGATTACAGCAGGCAACAATATGACGCTTGTATGACGTTAGCAGGCGAAAATCGAAGGACCATAAATGAGTACGCGATAAACATACCAGTCTGCAATGAGTTCCAGCTTCCAGACACCACAGTTTAGGTGTAGACAACAACGAGGCATGTAAACCCTGCTCACCTCGTGAAGGGGCACGGAGTAGAAGCCCGTCTCGGAGGGCTCCTTGGGGCGGTGGGCGAGCAAGATGCGGTGGTTCCCTTGCAGGAACACCAGCGGGAACTGGCGCAGCTGAGCCTCCGGGAACACGTCCCTTGAACGGCTTTCCACGCGGAAGCGGAGCTTCCCGTTGTACGATAGAACCTGTGCACAAGGAGATAGCCGCTGATCCTGGCCAACTCTTAAATGGGTACTTCGAATTTACGTAGAAATCTGACAGAACTTTTCTTTGAGTTCTGTTCAATTTTTGGTACAAAGCACACTAGGTTTTTCGTTGTTTCGTTCGTCGTAAGTAGCATGACACAAATTGGTATTTTTCTCTTTTTAATACGTACGCAACTGAAATTAAATATCTTTAATGCTCATTTACATTTGTTCAAGAGTTTTTCATGACAGTTTCAGGTGTCCCTTACTAAAGGCAGTATGTTGGCTACTTCAACATTTAAATATGCCCAAATGCAGCCTCCAATACTGGTTCTACATTTTTCGTCGTGTGGTTTGTATTGAATATCTTTCTGAAAAGAGTTTAGAAGTTTTCGGAGGAGATTCGAAATTAGGACGCTCTCAAATCCTTAAGTATGAGAAAAGTTTCTTTCGAGAACTCGCAAGGTAACCAACACCTGTTCCAGCTGAGTAAGTGGTCTAGACTGTGGTCACCTTGTCTCCCAGGAACTGGTCTGGCAAAGACCAGTAGAGCGGCTGGTCCAGAACGTAGGGCACGGGCAGCAGAGTTGAGCCCGGCCGCGTCCCTGGTATGACTCTGTAGTGATGCACTCTGTCCAGCTCTGCTTCGCCCACGGTCATTGTCACGTCCCTTCGGGGTGTTGACACCTGTTGCGAGGATAATACAGGTTTTTTCACATTGGGTGCGTATTTACGCGGTCACCTCGGTTCTTTTTTTTTTTAGGAAATGTGTGACTTGCCACCTTGTCCCATCTGGTTTGTAAAAAAATGTTTGTCTCTCGGGTAGAAACATCACAGGTATTTTTGGAAGGCCACCTTAAATTATTACACACAGAGACATACGCATACACACTCACAAACACAAACAAAACAACTTCTGTAGGGGGTTTTGCACCGTGAGACAGTTCGCGCAGTGTAATACGCTTAAATACAAATCAGAACTCGGCTATTTTTATATAAAACATATTTGACCTGTCACATTCTTCCATCTGGTTTGAAAAAAAAAAGTTCCATCTTTGGGACGAAACAAAAAAAGTAGTTTTGGAAAGGACACCTTAAAGTATTATTCATACAAATGCACACACGCACAAACACTCAGAAAAACATTGTTTGTAGGTGTTTCGGTTTGTGGCGTGGCAGAGTTCACGGAGTGTAATAGTGTTCTTAAATACAAAATAAGATCCGGCGAAAAATAACATCCAGGACACCTTTAGCTGCATAGAGTGACATTTATGTATTGTAATTGGACACCCTGTAAAAGAAGGGTGTACAGACTGCGGTGCGTTTGACAATGAGTTTACCATGACGTACGCACATCGTGATAAACTACCACCAGGTACTTTAACTGCTTGACAGTCAAGCTGTTTTTTTACTAAGCATAACTTTTGTTAAGGTTTTATGGTTAGCAGTGATGAATTTTAATAACATATATGAAAACAAACTCAGTGTGAAGCGTTATGATATCACGATACGAATCAAAACAAAGGTACAAAAAAATAATTTAATACGCTGCAAACGATGTAAATTGAAACTGTGTCTTAATGCGCTAAACGTAGGTAATATGGGAAAAAGTACAATCGATGGTCCGTTTGAAATCGAAGTCTACTAAACTGTGTAAAAACAAAGCAACGAGATTCAGAACAGCAAAAACAAAGATCCACACAGTTTGAGGCGTGGCCTACAAGAAAATTCGTTTTCTTTCTTTGTGCCATCACGATCACTCTTAATGCTCAGCGAATTCGCATGGAAGATGTAGACTTACCTGCCCCCAGACCATGTTGGCTTGGCTGCAACGTTCCGAGCGACCGAACATGAAGCACTCGGTGCAGCCTCGAGGGTTGCTCTCCACGAGCGAGAAGGCGCCTTCCCGACAGCGGTCGCACTGTCTCCCGACCACGTTCACCTACAGACGAGAGCACGGGGCGATGTCCGCTCACTACTGAGTCTATGGCCGGTTAAAAGGCCACTTGTTTACATTGAATCTAATATATTCTTGCTGTAGATAGCATCATGGCTGACCTTCAATAAGAGTTTGACATTTCAAGCCACGCGGTACAAAAATACGGAAATACCACGTGCTGTTAAAGCTCGAAAACATTAGAATCCCCAAAATGCCACTCAGGAGCACACATTGAAATCCAAAACACCCCGATTCTTCAATATGGCATTTTATAAGGTTAAAACGTGCAAACAAAACGAGGACAATGAAGACTCAAAGACGACAGGACAGGGGCTTTCTGTGTCTTCATTGTCCTTGTTTTGTTCACACTTTTTAACCATCGGTATGAACAAACTAGACCAAACCCAAGTTTTAATGCGGCATTTGAGCCCACCCATGGCCACTACGAAAAGTGGAGAGGCGTACGTGCGCGGGGTCTCACCTTGCAGGGGCACTGTCCCCTCTCGTCGCACTGGCAGACACCGCCGACGCATGCCTTGGGGTCTGTGCCAGCCGGGTGGCAGTCGCAGCGCTTGCAGTTGGGGAAGTTGTAGTAGCCCGCGCGGCACCTATCGCAGCGTTGGCCCTCGAAGCCCTCGAGGCACTGGCACTGGCCGCTCAGCTCCTCGCAGTTGGGGCTCAGGGAGCCCAGCTTGTTGCAGCCGCACAACTGCGAGCAACAGGTCCCGCCCGCTTGATTTTTGTATCTTCCCGGGTTCGTGTCTGGATTGACGTCTAAGTGACGCTTCGTCATTTTGCTTCCGTGGTTGCTGATGGCGTTGATTGAATTCACCTTTAATTGTGACACTTCGTGACACGGTTTGAAATTATACAATTGATTTTACGTCGTGTAAATAATAGGCTTCACGAAAGCGAGTATGCGGCTAACAACAGACAAATTTCTCCCGGCGGCACGTTCGCTTTGCGCCCGGCGCAACAGCTCTTGTTCCGACGCCACACGCAGAGCAAGCGGCTCCGAGCGAGATTCGTCGCCTTTTAGCAAAATATCTGCTCCATGGAGTCGAGCCTTAATGGCCGACGACCAGACACGAGATTCTGCAAGGCAGAAGATCCTCCTCACCATGGGAGAGGAGGAAACAGGCAACGATGAACAGGGTAGAAGAGGCGAAAGGAGGAAGCGGAGAAAAAGTTGAAAGCGCGAACTGGTCTTCGGTCTTCAAGGATATGAGTTGAAATTAATTGCCTGATTTTTATAATTGCATCGCCGCTCCTACTAGCACTGCAACTTGGTATGCAGTATGCTTCACGTAACAAATGAATACAGCGCCATGGCGGTACCAGCTATTGTGTGTTGCAACGTAAAATCCACAGGAAAAGCTCATCTTCCAGCACGCACTGATCACTTTCCGTCGTGCTTCGACTGCTCGAGCGTAGAATCGTTATCGAAGGTAGAAATGCGCTTGCTACAGGCGCAGCTTCTAGTACTCATTTTATGGCACAACAGACTATAGAACACTGATGCTTTCAGTTTTGACGAACCGCTTAAATGACAAGTTTATCAAGCATATTCTTCTCAGCCGCTACGATCTAATGTAGAAATACAGCGTGGCGGCTAGTGGTAGGCCGTGTGCTTTCTTCGACGTCCGACGTGTAATCACCTTGCATCCGTCGATGGGGTCGTAGCCCCAGGCCCCCGTGTTGCAGCGGTCGCAGCGACGTCCGCCCGTGTTCTTGGGGCAGACGCAGCGCCCGGTCTCTTCGTCGCACACGTGACCAGGAGCCTCGCACGGCTCACACTCTGCGCGTCCAGAGCACACTCGTTCAAATATTAACACAACCGCCAATAAAGGTGCATGAGCTGACTGGGTATAGCACTCTCGCTCCTCTGTGTCTTGCTAATCTATAGTCTGTTGCAAGCTAAGAACGAAGGGCAAGGGTAAGACGGGCCGGGAAGGAAGAAGCAGACAGAACGCTAAAGAGAGAAGGAGGTTTCCCCTCTCCTCTCAGGGGTTCCGTCTGCTTCCTCCTCCCCGGCCCGTCTTACCCTCGCCCTTCGTTCTTAGGTTGCAACGGACTATAGGCAATTCAGCCAAAAACCGTGAAGTAATAATACACGTGATTTAGTTTAAGCGACTTTACGATGAATTCAACTTCACTTGAAGAGAGCATTGACCACTGCGTCAAAGCATTTTTTTATTCTTCGATAGCGAAGTTTCAGCCGTAATCATCGTTCAGGACTCGCGATAACCGACAAGAGATAATTTACAAAAATCCAAATGACCACAGGTGAGTCGAGCAATGAATCGTTAGAACGTCCTGTATACGCTGTATGCTCCCCATCTCCTATTTGCTTGCACAGCATCTCCCTAGACATCTACTGCGCAACACGGAGAGAGCGGTAGATAGACGGTGTTGCAGTTCGGTTTCTCGCCTGCAGACATCCAATCACCGATATCATATAGCTGTTTCCCATGATACCTTTCGGTGTTTATTGGAAGTTCTAACTGAGGCACAATCGCCTATATAATCTTACGGTTGAGTTTTTCCCTGAAAGCATGATATGTACAAAAATGAACATTGTCCAATAAACACTGGTAGCGTTTTAATTTAAAGCGACAAGCTACAACATATCAGAAAGAAACGTTATGGACAACTATGGGACATGACAAATTCCAAAGAAATGCAGCCTTGTCATTATCTTCATTCGCTTCTAATTTTTCCCCAATTTTTTGTCACAGTATACCAACGCACTCTTCGTCTTGATTCCCTAAAGGTTTTTGGCCCGAAAGATCTTCTCTGTGAGACAACCCGGGGAGGGAGAAAACAATTGCGTACCTTTACAGCCCTGGTGGGAGAACCGGTAGTGTCCCGGGAGGCAGACGTCGCACGCCAGTCCGCCGACGCCCGGCTTGCAGGGACATTGACCCGTGCGGTCGTCGCACTGGACGTTGCGTGAGCCCGTCACATTGCAGGCGCACGGCTCGCAGCCCTTCGGGGAAGCGAGGTTCCAGAAGCCGGGCTGTGGCGGAAGAACCAGCATGATCTCGACTGTTCATTTAGCTGCACTTGCGTCGACAGTTTGATTCAATCGCATTTGGTTCCCAGTTAAAAATTTCCATTAGATTCCAATTGGAATTTCCCATTTGTACAAGTTAGGTTTCCGGACAACCAATCGGTCACTGCCAATGGGAACCGATTAAAAACAATTTGGAACCCATTCAGGTTCCAAGTGGGAAAACAATATTCCAAATGGTGAGACCCACTGGCCAGTGTGCTTCCAATTGGGACCCACTAAAACCGATTGGCTCCAATTAAAACCAGTTGGAATTCCAATTGAATGTAAAAAGAATTTTAGTCCAGTTTAGGACATTCTCCAGTCCAAACACACCCAGACACTTTTCACTTCTTACAGGCTATTTGTCCGACACCATTTACTCGATGGGTATTAAAGCCAAAGCGCAATTCTGACTACAATGTTTTTAAGGATAATGGTATTCGCCTCTGACGTAATTGAATAGTCTCAGCGACTTTTCTTCACTGACGGCACGAGCAAATAGTTTTATCCGTTTGGTTTTTCCAACAATGAATGTTCACGTACAGTTAACTAAAAATCGGGTTTCAAATCCTATCAACAAAAAACAAAGCAAAAAACACACGGAAGTTTTGATTTAGGAGTGCGAAAATCTTTAGACGGGGCTGGTCCATCTCGGAGTTAGATGTCACACTTCAAACCCAGAGAATCCTGTTGAGACTCAGTGATCAGCAGGGCTTTTCGTTCAAAGTGTCCGAAATCACTAGTAATCGGCGTTAGAAAAGCAGAGAGGGTCACCTTGCAGCGGTCGCAAGCGCGGCCCACCACGTTGGGCTTGCAGGGACACTGCCCCGTGCGCTCGTCGCAGTGCGTGTCCAGGGATCCGTGGGGGTCACATCCGCACCCTGAGGGAAAGCAAAGGAGACGAAATAGAGTTTAAAGGGAGAGAGCGATGAAGTGTAGAAGCCCAGGGGTCCTGCAACGCTGTTTAACTTCAGTGTCCATTTTTATTTATTATTACGAAAATAAATTACGCATTGCCGAACGCTGCCTCCGCCGAAATGTAGCGCTAGCGGTATGGATCATATGCCACTGTTTCAAAACAAACCGCTATCATATTCAAAAGTGCATAAGCGCTTTTCTTAAACTTTTAATGGAGAAGAAAGGCCCGTTCTCGGAAGTTTGTGCCATTCAGCCCACGTATTTGTGAGTTTGTGGGCCACCATTGCACCATTCAAAATGAAGAAAAAAATAGCTTATAGCTTTTGAATAAGATAACGGTTTGTTCTGATGCTTGGGCAGCTGGTCAGACCTAGCGCTACATTTGGGCAAAACCTGAGCGTTCGATGATGCATAGTTTAATTTTGCAATTAAAAAACACAATTTTTTTCGCGACACCTTGTATTTTTTAGTTTGAATTATCTGTGCGAGAACTAGTGTGCGAAACTCTAGTAAACCAATAAAAATATCACTACATATTACATAATTCGAGATATTTTAAGCGTAAGCTATGAAATAGATGCAGAAGTTTGAGCATTCATTTTGTTTTGGTGACGCTATCGGTATAGATTAATAGAAAAAACCCAAAACAATACGTGCATCCCGCGGCCCCCATACACACACGCACCCCCACCTCCCACCCACCACACACACACACGTGCAGTTTTCGTTATTGTTAAGGGTGCTGGAAATCTACACTCAGTTATGAGGATGTGAACAATCCGTAGATCTAGTTCTTCCGACGAAGGTGTGGAAAGAACCACATGCTACTTTTGGAGGCAGTAGTCCCACCTCTGAATGCCAATGATATCGAACACCGTTACCGTAGCGTCATTAATCTTTCGTGTTTCCAGTGAGCGGCGCTTTATTCGAAAGAGCCTTTTGTGTTCTTCTCGAAGTGCATCTTTAAGGGAAGGACTAAGAGAATTGCAAAACCTCGGCACTCAACTGCTTCATTGAAACGCGTGCATGCTCTTGCCTATCGCGAGACGGCACAGGCCACGCGACGAGAGCGTCGGAAGTGTCCGCCGAAGTGTCCGGTTCGTCCATCCGCTAGGTATTGCAGTTCCATATAAACCAGGCGAGCTTGAAATGTGCACCAAAGACGTGGAGCGCTTTTAGTCCTTGCGTCTGTGTTTTAATTATTCTTAGCTTTTGGCTGCACTTTGATGAAATGAGACGCGAAAAATATTGTATCCTAGTTTTAGAAATATTAATTGAGTTCTCAAGGTAAGTACGGACGCCATTGAGCCAAGAAAAGTGTGCATAGTGTGCAGCAGCACTGTCTTTCTTGCACGAGTGCGTGCGTACAAGACAAAACCATACTCTCACACCCTTGTGGACATTTTGCAATATAGATGCATTGACCGCCTCTATAGGAGAGACAGCAGTAAGGTTTCAGAGACAATAAAGAGTTTTAGTAGATCGTACGCTGAGCAAAGCTGTCCCGGCGGGCACGAGCCCAATCCATGCTTCGAAGTGAGGGAACGAGCTCCTATAGAAAAGCATAGCTCCGAATACGATATGCTAAAACTCTCTTATATTAATGTTAACTTTTAAAACAATTGTTCCATCCTGGCGTGGTCGGCACCTGCTTTGCACCACTGACAAACAGCAATTCGGAGGGCCTCGAAGGAAGTGCGAGGTCGCTGAAGATAGCTGCAGTGCTTAAATTAATACATACGTCAAAGCATACCTTAAGCTGATTTTTGCTTTCTGAGAGCACCTCTATTGTAAATAACTTTCAGAAAGTGGTACTGCAATATAAAGCAATTGGTCGCCTTTTTACACTGAAGCGAGACGGCGAATAATTTAGGCATATTCAAGATCACCCGGGCATATAGAAAAAAAATCGAAGCAAAAAAGTCTATTAGAAACCTTTTTAGCGTCAATGAAACGAGATATTGGTAGCATTAGCAAAACATCCCGACCATGTTTTTTCTTTTCTTAAGGGGGGACATGGGCCTAAGCTTTAAAATTTTTCGAAAAAAATTCATTTTTTAATTTTGAGGTTTTCGGTTTTAGAAACTATTTATACACCCTTACACTAAATTTCATAACCATGCGCCAAATAGTTACGTTGATATAAAATATTTTCAACACATTAGGAGGCACTAACGAAGTAAAGGAGTTCAATGTTTGAATGCATTTTTCTCAGTATCCGCTTTTTGCTGCAAATTTCATACGAAGGAATCTTTTGTTCGAAGGTAAAATTATTCTGAATACCACAATCAAGATGTTTCTGAACTGAAATTTACTGGGGAATCGGGCTATCTACTTTATTTTGTTTTAAATTAAAGTCCTCATTGAGAAAAAACTATGTTTTCAAAAATTGACATAGGACAAATATGTATCTCATATTTTGAGGTAATCACTCTTCCTGAAATATTTACATTTGAGTTATAAAAACTAGATAGCCCGAAGTCCCACATCCCCCACTTTATATTCAAGCAGTTAAAATGATGCTTAATAGCTTCATTTGCATATCATAGATTTCTTAATGAAGAGTGACACATGCAGGTATGTGTCACCCTGCAAGTATGTAAAGTTGTCCTAGAGATCCGAAAGTTTGCACAGTACACCTACATCTGAAGTTAAATCTCCCTGCAAATTTCATTCCAGTCACTTGAGTAGTTAAGAAGTTCAACCTCTAGCCAGTGTCCCCCCTTAATAAGCTCTTAAATACTATAATTTTCATTGGTGTCACAAAAACCGCTGCTTTGCCTATTTTCACAGCCTCATGGCTCGGGTCACATGGTAGCGCCAGAACGTCGCTATGTACTGCCAAGGTGAATATATATTTTAACCAGTGTTGGAAAAAATACTCAGTAAAAGTATTTAAGTTAAGTTACCAAATACCTGCTTCATAAAGTATTTAAATTACTACTCAAGTTACTTTCACTGTAAAGTACCTTGAGTAGAGTGCAAATACTTGGAAATGTAATTCAATTAGTTTTGAAGATACTTCCGCATTGCTTAATTTGTATCGACGTCATTGACAACGACAATAATACAGCTGCGCAAATCTGGTTTATCAGAATAGTTTATTTGCACGCAACAACACAAAACAAAAAAAAGGCATCGTAGGGCTATTTTATGCAGTTATACTATATAAGGAGCAGGATATTGTCACAATGACAAATGATGAGATGGCGAATAACTGAAGAAACTAAACGTTTAATGGGGCGAACTTGTACCCAAAATAAATAGGGAACGGATAACGTCGCAGGCGTCGATGTCAGCGAAACAGCAGGATCGAACGCTAAAGCAAAACTGACTCCAAACACACCCCCCCCCCCAAAAAAAAAAAAAAATTGGTTTGCTTTTATGTTTATACAGCCTTGATCGGGAGATGCGCCTCAACGGGTAGTCGGTCTCTTAGCTGTAGATCAGAAATTTTGCCAGTGCGGTACAACCGCTAACCTGAGGTTTTTAACGTGCATCACGGAGTAGTGATCACACGAACGCGTGCCGGTACGAAACTCATCCAGATCGAAACGGGCGGGGGCGGTGGGGAATCGAACCCAGGAGGTTCCCAGCGCAAGCTTTCGCTCCACGCTCCGAGCTGAGACGCGTTAGCACACTCGGCCACTTCACTCCCTTTTTTTTTCTTTATTGTCGGCCACTTCCTCCCTGACTCCGGACCGCCATGCAGAGCACCTTTTGTACCCGCGTGCATGGGCGTACCAACCGGGGAAAGGGGGCGCTTGTGCCGCCCCCCCCCCAGTTTTCAGAGTGGGGGGGCACAAGCATGTGTTTTGCCCCCCTGAAACATCCGCTACTGGGCAGGGCAAAGACTGACCGGCGGCGCCCAAGAAATACCAAGGGCGCCGCCCCCGACCCGCGGGGCCTATTTTTAACGTGCTGGCTATACAAACCCTAGCAACGGCGCTCACGCCGGATTGGCTGTTTCGTGGAGATAGGAGCTGCCGCCGTCAACATAGGCAGTGGTTACAATGCCAGTTTCCGAAGCGGTAGCGTAGCTTAGTGGCAGACATGTACGTAACGCGTTACAATTAACGAGTTACTTGTACCTAGTTACTATTTTCGGTAACGAGTAACGTATTTAGTTACATTCTGAGAAAAGGAACGAGTAACGGTATTTAGTTGCTTTTAAGGCCAAGTAACGAGTAACGGTATCTCGTTGCTTTTGAGGAGTAACGTGTACAACACCGCTTAGATGGTGTATGCGTATACACCATCTAAGTATGCGTCTTTTGCGACAAAGGCAGATGGGCAACCCGAAAAACAAATAAACAGTATGACAGTACAGCAACGTATATCGCTGAACGCGTCAGTTGAACAGTTCGACTGACGTGTCCAGCGATATACGTTGCTGTACTGAACTCTACAGCTGGGAATGTCCTTCACCCAGCGAGCACAATCAGGTTCGTTGGGTGAACTTTCTAGAACCGGGTACGGACCAAATGTAAACCCGGAGGTTGCAAACACAGGGTCAGTAGAACGACGCTTTAGCGTCGCCGGAGATGAATTTTCAAGGAAGCGGGGAAACATAACTGATGAAAACTACCACAGGCAGCTGCTGCGTAAGGGCAATGACTACTAAAAAGAAAACAATAAACCATGAAACAAGAACAGTTGTGTACTTGGTCGTCAAAGTAACTTGAAAAGTAACTCGCTACTTTTGAGGTAACTCACGCGTTCCTTTTGAGAATCGGTAACGAGTAACGTATTTAGTTACTTCTTGAGCGAGTAACGAGTAACGGTATTTAGTTACTTTTTTGGGGTAACGTGTACATGTCTGCTTAGTGGTAAGATGTCACCCTCATACGTATCAGACTAGGGTTCTATCCATGGTGTGGGCTTACCTCTTTTACGTTTTCCTCGAACATTTTGTTTTGTCGAGGCATTTGGCGATATTTACAACATTTATTTTATTACGATTAACACTAAAAAAAAGAAAACGAATATTGTTGACGAAACATTGTTGAGCTAAATTGTATGTGACTATCTACGGAGGTGCATGGGGGACAGCGGGGCTTCGGTTGCCAGCTGGACGCCACAAAGCGGCGTGTACGGGGGGGGGGAAGTGGGTTAATAGTTTTGTAATTAGCAGCCGCAAACTGTCGCCGCGAAGAACGCAGGCGGGGGTAGGTTAACACGCTTCGAGTGATACACGCGCCGTCCGAATCCGAAATTTAAGTTTTGCGCGCGTTGCCGAGCAGCCAATCCAGCGTGGGCGTCGTTGCTGGGGTCTATCTGCCTGCGCCGTAAAAGGAGACAGTGACCAAAGCGCCCGGTGCGCATACACAATTGGCCCCCCCCTCTTTGCAACACCTACACACACACACACGCCGTAAAAGTTGTAATGGACTGAATTTGTCGAACTTCAGATTCGGCAAAGTTCCGCACATTCCGAATTTTGACGGAAAGTTCGGCAAAGATTCAGCAAAAATTTGGCAAATGTCTGCGCACGCGCACAGAACGCGACGGAGCCATGGATCGCAAATGGACGCCGCGCAGTCGCGCGGTTACCATGGCACAATTTAGTACATCCAGCGGTCATGGCGAGGTGTGAAGTGTGCGACACGGTAACTGTGCGTTTGCCAGAGCTTTTGCGAGTGTGGTTCTCTTCAATATTATCTGCCTCTAGAACAGAAGATCGACCAGTAATTTGCGCAGTCCACTGCGCAAGTGACAAATGATGCGGTGCATTTTGGATAACGTGATTTTCGTTTGCCCTTTCCATTGACGCAACGATGTAGTTGAAACATTGGCTGACAACCGACAATTACGGTTAGTGCGCGCAGCCCACTGCCGTCAAACAGGGCCGAGTCACGAGAGCTTGCCAGAATGTATGGAATGCAGCTAGCATTTTTGTCATAATGTGATACATAGCTTTCTCCCTTCTTTTTCTTTCCTTTTTACGCACTTTCTGTAGTGTGTATATTCTGTACATTTGTTTGTGTATTTTTTTTTCATATGTGGTGGCTGGCTGGGGAGCAGACATGTACAAGCTTACTCAAAAGATGTAATTAAGTTAAGTTACTGAGTATTAGCCTCAAAAGTAATTTGAGCAGGTAGAAATTACTCAAGTGGAAAGTAAATGAGTAAATTACTAATTGCCGTAAAAAGTAGCGAATTACTTTTGAAGTTACTTCTGTTTTCTATGCTAACAAGGAGTACTTACATAGGTTTTGATGCTTATGCTAAATTCTACTAGCCGGATATAAAGCGGTTGCGTTTTCACAGAAATGCTTTAATGCTTCTGCATGCCAAATTGTTGTACTTCTTTTTGGTCAAAGATGTACTGCTGATGTATAATTTCTACTTTGAGGTTTAGCACTGCACTGAGCTTGATTTTGCAGACAGTGTTGAAGTACAAATTTAATGAGAGGCTATATACTACAAGTATCGTAAGTACACCGGGTGCAATGCACTGGAAGTAAAGTAATATAAATACTAATGTACTTCAAAGCAAAGTAGTAGTACTTTTTAACACTCTTTCAGAATGCGCTTTCATTCCCTATACAGCGTTTTTTTTTTTTTTCTGACCGGTATGCATTGCTTTAGGGAAATCGGAGGTGCATCAGTTTTGTTTCGAAAAGGGCAACAAAAGGGAGATGCATCAGTTTTTTTTTTTTTTTTTTTGGAAATGGCGGCAACTAATACGCCATAGAGTAATTGCTTTATTCTCGCTGACGAACCTTTTAACGCAATCAACTTATAAGGCACTTATTTGTATCGGTTTTATGGGCGCCATTATTTCACTCAGAGAAATGACCACATGACGTCTCGAAAGACAGCACAAGCTATACAAGAGCACCAGAAGAACTTCAGAGCGGGTGCTGCGCTTTACTACATCCTTTGGTGAGAATGTAGTGTGTATACCTCCTGTAGTGGGCAAGAATTCCTGCATTGGGGAGAAGCGGGGACAGGACGTTTCATGAAATGCGTCAAGTCTCCTTGAGCTTCGGGATACAAAGAAACGCCAGTCTTCGGCGCAAATCTGACAGTTACTCGTTCTCTCTTGCGTCGCGTCTGTTCCGCTCCCCGCGTCTCGTAGCAGTGTTCTTGCAGTGGGGGCTTGTGAAAACTTGGGGGGGGGGGGGGGGTGTTTGTATATCCAACCACGCCTTTCCCCCCCCCTTTTCTACGCCACATGCATCCCCGCTTGCAAATATCAGCTGATCTCCCAACATCTTATCTCTTTTGGTAGGCAAAACAACCACTAAAATTCGAAGGTAATTGGAATTTGAGTAAGTGTCACTCGGAAAAGTAGTACAGTAAACTACTAATTACCAAAATAGAAATGTATTTGAAAGTTACTAAACGCCCAGAAAAGTAGTTAAACTACAGTAACTTGAGTAAAAGTAGTTGAACTACGTACAAGTCTGGCTGGTAGGGCGCTCTGCATAAGGGTTTTCACCTGATCTGCCACCCTGCACTCCGCCACATGGGCCCCTTCCGGTATGTGCAAATGTATTATTATTATTATTATTTTTATTATTATTATTATTATTATTATAACAATCCTGTTTTCGGCTCACAGATAGTTTGTGCCAAAACAGAATAATATGGCTTTTTAGTTCGCGTTATTTCGCGATTTTCATGTATCTGCAAAAACTAAACACAGAACTATCATGCTCGACGTTGCACATCCGACATTCCCAAATCTCCCCAACTTCCTAAACGTCCGTGTGTGTCCTAACACAAGAAACCGGAATTTTAAAGGTTAAAAACGGCACGTTGCGAATATGAAACGCACACTTTCATGCAAAGCTGACGTCAAGTGACTCGCATCGAAAAACATGCATATTTACAATATTGTTATCTCTTCTGGTGAAGGCTCAGCAACTGTTGCATTCGTTTTCGCGTACGAAACGGTGACTCCGAAGAAAGTAAGAACGCAGTGAGTGCCTTTATTTGAACAATCTAAACACACTTGCAGGCGTGCGTTGATGAAGCCTCAAAATCAAACTCTCGTAGCGTGATTCACGACTGCGCCGGCTGCTACCCAACCTGGTTGTCACGCCACTTTCGGCAAGCAAACACTAAATTGCCAGTAAACACACAAAAGCGACATCGCTAAAATTATCTTGAAATATCACCTTATTTTGTCATATTAACTCAAGAAAAAAAACAAAACCGTTTTTTCGTCACAAAAACTAAATATCACTGGTAAAAGTGTATTTTTGCCGAATGATAGCCGAATCTGGATTTTTGCCGAATGATTGCCGAATCTTTAGAAAAGTTCGGCAGACGTTGCGCCGAATTTTCGATTCGACAAAGTTCGGCCCATGACTATGTAACAATATGCGACCCGGGGGAAAGAGGGGGTGTCTGGGTTGCCCCCCCACCAAAACAAGCTGGTACGCCACTGCCCGCGTGGGTTTCTGGAACATTCGGCGTAGGACGTTCGAGCGCGTAGAACATTCGTAACACGATCGGACAAGGTTCTCGAACTTACGAGATTGTCAAGTTGAAATAATTAACAAAAGAGGAGTCTGCTCTCTGTAATCGAACCTGGAGCCTCCGCGCGAGAGCCAAGCGTGGCGACCATTCGACAACGCGCTCCCTTGGCAACGCGCGTGGCAATATCACTGATACACATTACAAAACATTTCCGGGACAAAAAGAAAAGAGGTCGCTTTAGCTATTGGGGAAGAGATGAGACCGTGGCGCCCCAAGCGGTTAGCTTTATAACTTCACGAATGGGAACATAGCCTCCGAGATCCCGAAACGCGTGCGCTTCGGGATCTCGAAGCCATGATGGGGACAACAAATACAGTGGCTTAGCGCTCGGCTGACATAACCGAATGCGGCGTCAGCGTTGGGCTGGCGTTCGTGTTCCCCGGTGAGAGGAGGAGGGACACTTTTTTTACCATTCCAGCCTTGCATGAACAATGCAGGCAGCATGCATCGGTGACGATGCCCAGGTCAGCTAAAGCCGAAGTGGGTCAAAGCTCGCATTCTCTGGCGACTGTTTTGGGGAGAGATCCGGCACTTAATGTTCCTCTCGTTTATTGTTAGTATTTTTACATTACACTGTGCCCCGCGCCCTATTGTAGATGACATGGACATTCCCCCAAGGCCTGTGGGCATGTGCACAGGCCTTGTGTTGGGTAAACACCGATGTGTGGGGACAACAAACGCGACACAGCGCCTCGCCAATAGATACATCGCTGAATATCACGTCCTTTGGCGCACATTATACGCATCGTTTAACTACAATAGTACACTATAAACGAACTTCGGATACGGATATGCGTGAATGAATAACAAAGAGAACCCACATAATAGCCAGGGCAGTGGTCGCACCTTCTTCAAGTCGATTGCATTCAGAAAGGCACTCAACGTTGGGGACGCTTTGTTGGCATTTTGAGTGGTCATCCAGCTCGTAGTTCATTTCCTGTCATGTTCTCTGCTTTCAATGTTCGTTTACAGACAGTGTCTCGCGAAAGCAATAAGTGACGGACTGACGACAAAAAGAAAATAAACCAAAGAAAACCTCGATGTTTTGCTGTAGCGGGGTCAAATATACAACAGGCAAAACATAAATGTCTCATTTTTGTGTGTCTCCACTTCTCATTTTCTTCTATTTGTTATTTTCTTGAAACTCAAGTCTGCACTGTTGTCGTAGGTCGTTTCCCGGTCTGCGTGGCGCCTCAGTGTGGCCATCTTTACAATCGTAAAACTATCCCTTTTGTTTGAGGATTTTTCGGGGAAACTCTAGGAAACAAAAGGCGCCTTTGGGAGGGCGAGGGGAAAACTTCATTGTACGAATTTCGGGCTGAAATATGAGTCACAATCGGCAAAAAAGCGATGTTTTCACGAGCTCAATCTAAGTCACCGTAGCCAATCAAAGCTAGCGACAGGATTTGGTTGCTCGAAAGGATGTTCACGTTTGAACGAGCCAAGCCCACGCCACTTCATACCGAAAAACGCGGAAAATGGCGGAATGTGAAAAATGTATTTGAGATAATGCGCACAAGATACTCAAAAATGTAATTAAAATAGAGTATCAAATACTCTCAATAAAAAGTATTTGCAAGATACCAAGGTACTTCAAAAATGTAATTAAAATAGAGTATAAAATACTCTAGATCAAAAGTATTTGCAAGATACCAAGATACTTCAAAAAGTATTTAAGATACAGTATCTTGAGTGAAGTATTTGAGATAGGCGCAAGTCTGATTTTAACCCTAGAGAGTGGGGACAAGGAGGACAAACACGACACAGATCTATGCGCGTATTTATCCGTGACCACATCAAACCTTACAGCGCCTGGTGGTCGAAACAGGAAGTCAGGAGAAAGAGGTCGGATGGAGACCCGACTGCTGGAGAAATTAAAACATTTCAAGAAGGGTTTTCTACATGCAGAGTCCGTCCTCATGCAGCGGCGAAAGCTACGGTTGGCGTCCGGAAGAAGAGCTGAGCTAGCTCTCCTATCTCCTCCGCGACTCGAGAACGGGGTAGCACAACCCCCTTCCGGACGCCAACAGACAGACGCCAACCGTAGTTGGAGCTTGCACCGCTTGGTTTCGCCTCAGGGTTTCCCCAGGACAATGCCCCTCCCGAACTAGGGGGGGGATCGGAATTCCCAGAAGTCTGGAGGAGGGGGCAATAGGAGGCTTTTGTTTCTCGATTTACTTCACTCCTTTTTGCTGTGTTTTTTTCCCGCGTGTGGACAGAGATGCACGCGCGGTACTGGTGCCGGACAGAGGTTCTGGAACCCTACATTCAACATGACAGCTTAAACATTTAATCAAGAATGCGTAATTTCCTTGAGAAACCACAAAGTAAAACAAAAGTCAACGTCAGAAAACACCAGTCACGGTATCAGTACTGTGGTGCCGCAATGAATCTCAGTACCGAATATACATTCAACGGGCAAACCTCTCCTTCACATCATTGGGAGGAGGAGCCAAGGAGCTGAGAGGGGCGGAGGAGAGGTGACGAAACGACTCGTGCTCTCAAAGGTTTCGCGCAAAATATTGTATTACGTTTTTTTGTTTTTTCTATTTATCAGAAGATGTTTTTAGGGTGTTCCTTTAGACAACCTAGAAGGGTGTACATCCCCCAAGGAGGTAGGTAGGGAAACCCCTGTTTCGTCTCGATGTGAAAGAAAAGGTCCATTGGAAAGCTTCGCCTCACATCTAAAGTGAATTGGTGTGGCAGAGACACTTACACTTGCAGCCGTCCACAGTGAAGCCGTAGTGTCCCTCGAGGCAGGAGTCGCACAGGGTGCCGAAGACGCCCGGTCGGCACGGGCAGCTGCCCGTGATGGGGTCGCATATCTCGGACAGGGAGCCCCGAGGGTTGCAGCGACACGGGACGCAGCCACCCGCGGCGCCTCCGAAACCATCCTGCGACCAGTGCAATTCAGTATGCACGGTCAGTCAGTGAGAAAGAAGCAAATCCGGTGGTTTAGCTATCGGCCCACTGGGCCTTTGTTCAAATGCTGCATCTGGTAAGTACATTTCTACTTAATTTAAGAGGAGAAAAAAAAAATGGCTTCACCATAGTGAAATCACAGTAATTCAAGAACTCTCCGCTGTGTTCTGTGCTAGAATTTATTACTTTACGCAGGCGTTAATTTATGAATGTAATGAGTTAATTCAAAACAGTAATTTAGACATAATTATTTAATTTTTCCAGCTTTCTATTTTTCAAGCGTTCAAGCTAGCAGTGACAACTGGAAAATTATTTTTGAGGCAGGGGAAATTGAAACAAGTACGTTTAAGCGAGAACTTACTTATTACAACTTCCTTTTTACTCACAGTTGAGCTATTGTCAACTTGTCTGGGGCTCGACCATGTATTAAAATTAAAACAAGATACTGCTCTTTAAAAAAAAAAATAAAAATAGATATATATATATATATATACATATATATACATGTTCAGAATCATTTGCAACGCTTCATATAACTTTCACAATGTTGATTTGTTCAAGCGATTTGCAATTACAACCTTACATAATTTATGCAATTATAGTCTGAGCACTAGTCTCAAAGTTGAGGAAACTAGTAGAAACCCGCAATTTCTGAGCGGTCTTACATTTCTGACTAGAAAGATTCAAGCATACCCCACCCGTCACGCTGAACATTGGGAGATGGACCCTCACCAACCGAATTGCGGAAAAGAAATGTTAAAACATACCTATCGATGTCTACTCAACAATTTTAGAAGTCATGATCTGAGCATGCCATCTCTATGCAATCTCTAGCCATTAATCATTGACGAAATTTAGTTGCAAAATGTGAATACATGTATTTGATTGCGTTGTTTATTGTGTCAAACCATGTGTTTACTTTTTGGTTGTATCTTTTTAATTTTGATTGAATTTTGATCATTGTGCACAATTTGGCAAACCAAGAGTTTTTTTTCCCTCGAACCGCTGTTTGTGTGCTACTGTAAGGGACCGGGGACCCGCCAAGCTGCCTTGCAGTTTTCTTTTTTAGCGGCCTCCCTTTCATGAATTGATGAGAAAATAAATTTATTGTGTTGTGTTGTGTTGTACCAACTACAAAGGATGCGGATGAGCTTGAGAATCGTCAGTCGATATCAGCACCTGAATCTCGTTGAAACAAGACTTCAGCTTTGTTACACTGTGTATATGGCTTTAAAAATAAGGTGGGTTCCGTCATGTTATGGCAGGGACGTGATGACAGAGTATTTATAAAATAATATAAATAATTTCTAAAATTAATGAAATTGTGATTTCGGCACTTTTATTTTTTGGTAATTTGCAAAGGTAATCTAATTAGTCTTAAAACTTTTCTTGAGAGTAATTAATTGTCCATCTCTGCGTATAATTTGCCTCATACAACGTTGTGTCGTCAAACGCCGTTTCATTTTTAAATATGACTATTTGTAATTCGGCGAAGTGGCAGAACAAGAAGAGAAAAGCTTCAACTTGAAGTTTGACAAGTCATCAGCCTTATCGGCTGTGACTCATGGAATACGGGAAGTACGCAAAAGCGCACACAATACTTAATTTTAAACTAGAAATTAATACCGTTGAGTCTGAACACGGGCAGAATTAAACGCTCAATTATGTAAAAGTAAATGCAGCAGACCTGTCCGGTAAACTTGTATAACAAACAACTGTGTTTGTTTCTAAACTAGAAGAAGTAGCAAAGAAGCAAAAAAAAAAGAAGACATCCACGAACAACGTTTTCAAACCAAACAACGCAACAAGCGCTGTTTGTAGTTGTCCACATTTTTATTTGTCCTATAGAGCCATCTTTAATATTAAATCCTGTCAGCTTCTTCACTCTTTCTTCGTTAAAAAAAATACGATGGAAATTATTTCCAATGTTCTGCTCTCTTCGAAGCATGAATCTCAGCTCCAGAGCCCGATTGATGCCCGGCTTTAAGCACAATAGAACAGAATAGAAAAGAGACAGTGATGCTCTTGACGGGTAGAAGTGGAGACGATCGATGTACTAAGGAACGTACAGCGGCGTTGAACGAAGAGTATTTTCTTGGTTCCGAGTCGCTTTGATCTGTCGCTCCAATATATACCTCAATAACGGTTCTTAGAACCGGTTCTGAACGGTTCTCAGAAGCACACTCTTCTCCCTCGTGCTGCGCGAACGCTGTAAAGTCGTTTAAATGATGTTTTCCTTTGTCCGTCTTATTTCCTGTCTCAATATTTGTCGTCTTAGGGTCGCTGTATGTGAAAACCTTTGTTTTTCGAACATGAGGAAACAGATGTGTATGGTTAAAATGTAAGATTGACCATAGGGGATATTCACAAGGCGCCACATTTGAGGTGGTTGGGCGCAGCGGATTCTCAGAACACGCTCCGATTTATCGCCGGCCAGTAACAAATAAGTTGAACGGATCGGACGCGCGTTTCTTCACGTTCAACGACCTGCATTCCATCCATTAAGGGTAGGTGGTAAAGGAAAATGATGAATGGAAAGGAGCTCTGGGCTTGCGCAGCAAATAACGCCCTCAAGTATGCTGCCCAACAAACACCCGCCATAGGTTACACTAATGCGGCAATATGTTTAGTTCACATAGGGGCTATGACATTTTGTGCGTAATGACCCAACTATTATGTCGCTTTGGAATAAGGTATGTACATTTTTGTGACCTATAAAGTTGTTTTGCTTCCTTGATTGTGAAGTTACATTGAGCTTGTCTTCTCTGATAAAATTGATTTGAAGTGACTTTCATTCCGTACGATGTACCTTCGTTTTACGTTCTTTAAGGTCAACATCTAGAACCCAGTATTTTTTTCGGAACACTCGTGAAGGAGGAAGAAAAAGGGACAGACAACGTCTCATAGACGTTGTCTCTCCGTTTTTCTTCCTCCTTCACGAGTGTTCCGTTTTTCAAACCACAGTCTCATGTTTCAATCATCATGTACGACTTTTATTGTCGGGCTTGACCGATGACGCAGGGCTTCGCGGATCCCTAGAATGCCTTCGCGGACCTCAAAGGGTCTGCGGATCTCAAAGGTCCGCGAACTCATTTGCGAACCACCGCACTAAAGTGTAACTCTCGGCGACTGCGATTCAGCTAACTGTCCCTGGCTTCGTGACACTCGTATGTGGTGACTGTGTAACTATAAACACGGACGTATTAAGAAATGCAGAACGGGGCTTATAATATTTCTGCTTCCTGATTTGGCGTTCTTATCGGTTAATGCGACGAACCCATCGGCTGCAGAGCGGTGATAATATATGCGCAGGACTCGTCCTACCCTGCGTTTCTTAAGGGGGAGGCTGGTCTCTAACTTTGTGTTTTTATCTTTCATTTATCGTGCTGAAATTTAGAATACTGATGTATTTCTCAGTGGTGATTTCAAATATGCAATTAGTTTTCAGGTAGCTTTACCAGATCCTGAATTATTAATAAATTTGTCATTTTAATTAGGTCCTCCTTACTGGTTGTTAGCGCAAAATTTTTCAGAATATATCAGCTGATATTTATAGAATTGCATTTACCAAGACATGTTTTGTGCGGTGATGCTATTTTTGTTGCTTTATAGCTCATACAGTGATTTTAATTAACTAGTCTCAAAAAGATATAGCCTTCCGTTTTGTGCAACTTGATTGCAAATGTTTTTTACCAATGTAATATATTATATCAGGCTTAAAATAGCATCACCGCACAAAACATGTCTTGGTGAATGCAATTCCATAAAAATTTATGATATATTCTGAACAATTTTATGGTAACGGCCCGTAAGGAAGACTTAATTAAAATTACAAAGTTATTAATAGCTCAGGATCTAGTAAAGCTATTTGAAAACTAATTGTATATTTGAAATCACCACTGAGAAATACATCAGTATACTAAATATCAGCACGATAAATTAAAAATAAAAATAAAAATGTTAAAGACCAGCAGTAGGAAAGGATGTATACGCCGCACAGGTTTCTGCCCACCTAGCCACCCGGCATCGTGACTGTGACCTACCTGACATCTGTCGCAGGTACGACCCGCGAAACTGGGACGGCAGTTGCACTGGCCAGTGGTCTTGTTGCACTGTGGTCCCAGGGATCCTGCCACGCTGCAGTCACAGGCTGCGAAAAAAGGCATGCTCTCAGCTCTGTAGGAGCAGAGGCAGCAGCGACAGCTCAGGCGTGCAGCGACTGCGTCGAGCCTTTACGCTTCGAGTCACGCGTCATCTGGTTACTTGGCGTTAATTTTTTTCGAACAGATTTCTTTTGAAATAATCGCGACAGTTTTATCTGATACCAATCGATCGGGCACCTCACAAAGTTTAGGAAATTATATTACGAGCGATTGCGTGGTTTCGACTAGCAAATTCGATCACTCTTTTCGCCATAATTGGAACCCCAACAATTCTCGGCAACGACATCTTCAATCGTTTATCAACAAGAACAGGCAGGGATCGAAGTCGCGTCACGACGACAAAAACTCAGCAGTTGAAACTACTTGCGCCGCGTTTAAACACATATGTGCGTACATCAAGAAGAGTACTAGCAAAACTAGAAGACTACATGCCGTTTCAGCATATTCGTACAGAATAAGGTCTTGTGCAGCGTAAAGATAAGACTACTGGTACACAGGTCGTTATCTGAATCTATTCTACGATGTGGAATCACTTTATATGGGCACTGTTCTCCATACAAGACGAACGCAATAGACGGAATTTTAAAACATATGGTGAAAAACATTACATAGGAACTCCGTACGGAACAATAGATATAAAAGATAAAGCAAAGAAGCTCTAAATTTTTTTTTAAATTTTCATAGATATGTTACGTTTATCAATTATTTCTATGATTCTACGTTCAAGGTTCCAGTGGACAAGCCTAAGGACCTAAGGCGTAAAGAAAGGTTTAAAATCCCCAGAATTTACACGCGATACGGAAAAAGGTGCCGAACTCACTTTATTTCCACCTTATTTAATGAGCTCACTGAGCCTTTAATGAAAATAAATTCGATAAAAGTACTAAAAAAAAGAAATATAAAAATTGGTGCCTCTCATTACCTCCATAAACACTGCTTTAGTCTCATCCCTATATACTTGCTTCATAATGATTTCAACAGTTGTGTTCATTTTGTTTTGTTGCGAATTTGGGCTCTGTTCTGTATTAGTTTTGATATTGATGGCCACATTGCACACTCATTCGATTTTTTATCATGCTGCATTGATATGTATTTCGCTGGATTGTCTGGTCCTACGCACAAGCAGGATACTGCTTTTGTAGGCCAGCATTTTTTTATGTATTTGTAAAGGGAATAAAAAAATATTATTATTATTAAACACAAGCAAAATGAAAATAAAAAAAGTCACGGTTACTTTCGGTATAATCGCTCAATCATTTCCGTATCAAGTTACCAAGTAGTCTTATCACGGGCACTGCATAACATTGTTAGCTTAAACAGGATATGCGTGACATTTCACAATTTACTTAAAGTAATTAAGATATCGACGAACACCAAATTGTGTCACCTCCGAATGAACACTTTCCCCCACACCGGTAGTTTGAAGCCTCTTTCAATTGAAAGAAAGAAACCGGGAAACCACCGATCGCACATTTGTGCTACGTACACGCTCTGCGAGTCGAATAAGGTGCAAGTTTTCTATAGCCATTGATTGCTTAAAGGAGTCATGAAACGATTTCTCTACTTTTGCTGAATTCTACCTAGACTCTCTTTCTAACGTTAATAACTGAATAGAACTTGCCTTAGCTTGTTTTTTCTTTTCTAGGCAATGGCAGTCGCCAAAAAAATTCGAGAAATATGAACATCATTCATTTCCTCAACTCGGAGCGAGAACAAGCGGCCACTTGGCCTGGTGCCTATCCTATGTCCTCAACGTTAATCATACCCACGCTCTGGGGTTGGCAAGGTGTAAACGCGTGCTGAGCTCCTAGGCGTTGTTAGGGTTCAGCCATTTTTATCACCGCAGTGGTTGGACACGAGCCACTACCCGAGTGTCCGCCGAGGCGATGATTGTTAGAAGCCGAAGTCGAGTGCTCATGCAGTTTTCGTGTCCAATCTATGAGCCGAGCTCGACTGTCGTCAGGTGGGTGGTTTTGATCCCAGAATTACGCCATCAAGCTTTACGAAGGCAAGACTGATCGAAAGGGATAGTACTTTTTTATTCTCGTAATCTCACCGCGACAAAGAAGCTTCTGAATCAGTGGCGGCCTCTGCGAGCATACCTGGGCCGGACTACGACCAGTACGTCTCTGCAGAGTCATGAACATTCCAACCCGATATCGTTTCATGGCCCCTTTAAATAGCTCATGGGATTGGTTTATTATCTGCGCTCCACTTGCTATGTAATTTGTTATTGCAGCAGTTTTAATTGCTGCGGAGCGATTGTACGGCGAGCAAGTGCTCCAAAATGCGGCTTTGGCGCATTGGAACGCAGGGACGGGCACTCTGCAGGGCAACATAAAGAACGTCGCCATGACGAGGCAATCACCACCCCCCCTCCCCGTCATCAGTTGAGGTCGGAGGGAAACAAGAGTGCATGGACTCATCTGGAACGTAAACAAGCGCACGAGTTGCGCAAATAGCAGACGGATTTGCACGCTGTATAAGGTGCTTGGGAATCGTCATGCCCTGCGTTTCTTCAACTGTGAGCGATTTCTCTTCTTCGATAATGAGTAAAAGACATCTCACGCCTGCAGTCTCCCGTGGCAGGGTTTCCGAAGAATCCGTCCAGGCACTCCAGGCAGTTCCAGCCGCCTGTGTTTCCGCGGCAGCGCAGGCAGCGCCCCGTGCGGTGGTCGCAGAAGCCCGGCACAGAGGTGTCGGCGTTAGGTCCGCAGCGGCACGGCCGGCACTGTTCCCCGGGCACGCTGGGATTGCCATAGAAGCCGTCGGCCACCTGCGTGGAGGCAAGTGTAGGGTTAACTGTTAGTAAACATACCAGGCAGCCGCCGCTCAATTTACAAGGTTCGGCCGTATGCACAAATTATCGATCCAAGGAGAAATGGACGATTAGGTCTTGGTTTGAGCTTCCAACAGCCTAAACAGTGGTGTGACTGCACTACACGTATCTTGGCCCTAAATAGATGTCCATAAAGTCATTATGTTTTTTTTTACATTTTGCTGATTTTTTTTTTTAGTCGTGAAGACATAAGAGGGATGCTGTTAACCGAAATTCAGAGCTCACAAAACAAGGCTGGGGCGATGGGCGGGACGCTGTAAAACTCCAAGGCATCACTCATACATTGATATCTCTAATGCTGGGGTCACACGGCTTATGCATCACACAAAAGACTGTCTGCACACAGATTCCAACGCGGGTCACCAGCTAAATCCGTGCTTAGAATGCCGCATGGCAGTGAGTTCAAGGAGAAAACTTGGCACGCGGCATTCGAAACACAGATATTGCAGTGACTCGCGTTTTTGCCGACTGTCTTTTGAATGATACAAAAGTGTACGATTGAACAAGGCCGACGAGACATCTCACGTCACGATTTTCCTTCCTCTCCTCTTCTCTTCGTCCCTTCGAACAGGCAAAACGAAGTGAGAAAGAGAGAAGCGAGGCTGCTTCCCCTCATTCTGAGACTATTCCAGGAGAATCGTGACGTCACAATCCTGGCTTGATCGCGCCCTTCTTTTCCAAAAGTGCAGAAATCCTCTTGGAGATTTCAATGTATGAGTGATGTTTCGAAGTTTTAGCGTAAAGTTCAACGCTTCTGCGGCCTTATTTTGTGAAATTCCAATTTCGGTTAAGCATCCTTTTAAATATGACAGTGAGGCATGAATGTAAATCAGCTACATTTGTGAGTTTAGTGTTTCCAAGGTGAAGGGGGAACCGTAAAAACTGCTTCAATTCAGCTGTGAAAATGCCATGCGGCAGCTGTTGGGAGGAAGGTAGGAACGAACTGTGACTATTTGCTGTCCATCATGACAGCTCGATGCGTGAATTAGTGTTCCAAAAGCCCCCCGTCTCCTGACGCTGATTTGAGCCAGCTCATATTGTCAACTAGCATCTATATATCGCCGATTCAGTGCTCTTAAACTTAATTAAAGAATATGTACGTTAGGTCCGGTTAGCTTTAGGCTCGTGTTATGTTTAGGTTAAGTTAAGGTTCAGTCTTGACTAGCTCTCGATTAGGTTTTAGGCTAAGTTTTGGCATAGGTTTGGTAAAGTCCGGTTTGCTTCAGAATTAAATGGCTAGACTAGATTAAATGGACCGAGGTGACATTAGGTTACACTCTAAAAAAAAAAAGGTATTACCTTACACCCTTTTGTCCCATATAAATTAGGGTACCGCGTTTCGGTTTTTACTTTTTCGGAAATTCGGGCGTACTTTTTTTCGGTGTTTATTTTAAAATTAAATTTTCGGTGTTTTTTCGGTGTATATTTTTGCCCGCAAAATTTACCGTCTTTTTACACGGTGAATATAAAATAAACACCAACAGACTCCGCATCAGATGATCCTTGTAGCTCTGATATTTGTGATCCACTCGCAGAATAACGGCACTGAAACATTGAAGAAGAAATAGGCACTTTTGACAACTATGTGGAACTGTAAAAGAAACAAGAAAAAACACAGAATTACAAACCAATCAGATATGAATCAGAGCAAGCAGCACAGAGTTGGCCAAGCATTGGCCAATGGCTGGCAATGGTCTTGGCACAAGTGGCACAAGACAATGGCCGGTGACCGGCCTTTCTCTGACCATTGGCCAATGGCCACTGGCCATCAGCCATCCGGCCAAGCACTGGCCAATGAATGGCCACTCTCTGGCCACTGGCCAAAAGACCATCGCCAGACATCGGCCATTGCTTGGCCCAAAATCCGTTGCTGCTTGGATGCCCAAAAGACATGAACTTCATCTTCTGTACATCAGGATTACTGATGATCTTATTATAGTAAGCACACATCGCACTTTCCGAGGTTCTCGTTGATCCGCACTCTTTCTTTCCTGTTAATATGACCCTGAGCTTCTGAGAATAACACTGGACACTGGCAGGCTGAGGAGGTGAAGCGCTGCCCTCCGGCCAGAATCGGCCAATCAACCAAATCTGACGCCCGAAAGACGTCGGAAGACGGCGTTTTTGAAGCACAACATATTTCGTGTACTCACTAAACTCTGACTCCAGAGCTTGCATCAAGTCAGTCTCTCTTACAACGAGTTTGCAAACAGGCTCGTACATGGCGAGAGTCACGGGGCATTTCGCACTTCACGTCCCGATCGATGATGCGCACGTTAAACCAAAACTTCGTGATGTCATCAACGTTGTATCCCAACCACATTCGGAGGCGTTTCGATAGACAGCCAGTCGATTCCAACTTTTCGATCACGGGTCAGTGATACGACTGAAAGGTCAAAGTTGCCTTTGGTTAACACCGAATTTTAGAGAATTTACGTTTCAGGCGTACTTTTATCGGCTTCTTAAACCGAAAACGACGAACCTACAAACTGACCTTTTTCGGTTTAAACCCGATTTTCCGAAAAATGGATTCGGCGTACTTTTATCGGTTTTTATCGGTTTAAACCCGAAAACTCCGAACCCCTACATATCGCGTAATGCACCCCAAAACTTCATTTCTGACGTACCAGCAGCACTATAGCCGAACAGACGGCCCCCGGCCCCTACGAGGGGCTCGATAACGGTGATATAACGTATTAAACAGGTAGAAGTACGTATCAGAGACCACAGAAAGAAAACAATGAAGTTTTGGCAGTAAGGCCAAGAAAACCTCGATTATTTGTTTTTGTAGTCAGTAAGACGTACATTAACTATTTTAATAAGTTGTACCCGCACGGCTGCAAGCCTCTCGTGAAAGTTAGTACCATCAGATCGACGGCAGTGCGCTGTCACGTCGAACTGATATTTGCAGGGTGTATTATATGGGACAATGGGTGTAAAGTGACACCCAACCTATCCCTATGAAGCTAGGTTGGGCTAGGTTCGGTTAGCTTAGGTTAGTAGGCTTAGCGGGTTAATACAAGAATAGAGATATGCGTCTCAAAGAAGCCTGCGACGCTTGTTTGTCGTGCAGCAAACGAGCCAAAGTCTGGGCAAAAACAGTGCCTTGCCTCTCGCATTTGTTTCCAGCGTGGTTGGGTGGGCACTCGGTGCACACGTAGTCGCTCTCCCCAGTCGGGGTGATCACGGTCCGGCACTCGGACGAGAACTGGTTCGGCTCCGAGCTCAGAGGGCAGGCGCAGGGACGGCAGTCGTCGGGGAATCCCAAAGCGGCGTTGCCGTAGAAGCCGGGCAGACACTCTCCGCAATTAGAACCCGTCGTGTTGTGCAGACATTCCTGCGAGTAGAGGTCGTGTGAGGGCTAGAGAACAGACACATAGCTTCACCTTTTTATTTTATCGTTTTGCTCTTAAACCTGAGAAAAGAACAAGTAAAAGTCAGAACCACCTTGATTCTTAAAAAAAAAAGGATTATTAGGCTTTTGTAATTTTGCTTTGAGTATGGGCGCTCAATATAACCTGTGGGTTGTATCTTCGTGATATTGACCACCGCAGCCATAAGAACACCTTTGCTGGGACACAATGAGCTTATTCTGGCTTTCCAAAGATACTACATTGAAGCGTTCACCGCGCTAACAAAAAAGACATGTTGTGGTTCGCTGTACCAAACATTTTAGAATCCAAACGACATGAATGCAGGGCTCATATCTCTCCGTCTCTGACTAGAAAAAGTGAGCAATAGCATGCTCAGCTCTATATAGTCATTTTGTTACATAGTGTAGCCAGCGTACGAATTGAGGGGGGTAGTTTCACGCACATGTTTGAACCTCTCCTCTCCTACGATTTTATGCTGAAATATTCAATGCAGATATCACGAGATCAATCTATTACGTCCGAAGACGTGGTCCCTCGATTTCCGCCTGATGACGTCATAGAAATGTTATGCTGTCGCCGGTCGCGATCCTGGTGGTGTCCCAGCAGCGGCGGTGTGTGGCAGACGCCTGTTCTGCTGCAGGTCGCCGTCCACTGTGACGCGGAAGCTTCCGCCGTCGGGAGTTGGGACGCAGCGACGACAGCGACACTCGCGTCCGCTCGTGCTTTTCGCCGGCATTTCTACGGCCTTTGAAATACACAGAAGAATAAAATACGTAGGAACGAAGGCAGACAACAGAGTTGCTAGGTGACAGAAATGTACTGTCTGTCTTCATTCATACACGTTTTATTATTTCGCGTATTTCAAATCATCTTTACCAACCCGCTCTAACGCGGTTCGTTGTTACTACGGCGCAACCTTCATGATCCCGACATCCAGCAGCATGGCACCTCGGCTTTTGTGACGTCATTTGTTGCCACTTCAGGACCACTTTTGATGTATGGGGCGGGATAGGACACAAGACCAACATCACCTAGGCAGAAGGCCTCCGCATGGTCTCCCTCCCTTTATGAAACGTCATCTTAGTCGGATCGCGCTAACTCGGCTATTGGGCCCGAGCCCGACTTTGGACGCGCTGATTGGACGCGAGCCCTGGCCGAACACTGACAAAGCACTCGTGCCCAATCTCGCGCCTCGATCGATCTGACTGCGATGACGCGTGCGGAGGCCTTCTGTCAAGGTGGTGTTGACTAGACACACCAGGCGGAGACGCGTTTCAAGCAGCCATAAGATGCTTTGAAAGAAGACTAGAATCAAAAACAAATTTTATATACTGTTGATGCCGCATTAATATTTACATTCTAGCCAATTGTTTTGCAAAAAGCCAACACAGGAATAGTGTCCGGTTTTTCTTCGGCCATTTTAATTAACCGTAACTTCTGAGCAAATTGAAAATTGGTTGATACTCGCGATGAGCGCGTGCGGTTGTTGCGAACTCACGTGGCATTGTCCCGTGTAGGCGTCGCACGAGTCGGCGTGGTTGTTGCAGTCGCACTTCTCGCAGCGGCCGCCGACGAGCGTGTTGTTCACGCGCCGGTAGCCCGGAGCACAAAGCTGCGACGGAGGACAAAAGTTGGCATAACCGTCACAGCTCTAACATCTTCCATAGGTTCAAACTAGAGCCACTAAATCAGCCGCGCTTCAGAGTATAGACACTCCATTCTCCTACTGTCTTGTGAGAGCCGCCATTTAGATGCTTAGCGTTGGCGATAGTTTCGATTAAAAAATGCGGCTTCCCGAGCTTTGAATACAATGCCAGAAAACCCAGGCTTTATGGTTTCGCTCTGTTGGAGCCTGCCGATCCTGGAGGGCAAAACGTCATTCTCCGTGATTGCAGATAAAGATTCATCCAACTGGAAACAATGATTTTAAGCAACAAGGTTACTGAAATGTCTCTGAAGCGTAGCGAATTTAGCGGCCGTAGCCCACACAGGAGGTTGGTACGATACCTCGCACGAGAGACCGGCGTAACCCGTTGGACACTGGCACATCTCCACGGAGGTCATTTTCCTCAGGCTCCCGGAATCCTTAGATGCCGATGGGAGCTCCACGTGATGCATCCTGAGCACGGAAGTAAGACATCACAATCTCACAAAAAGGCAAACAGCGCACAAAACAGGGACAAAGAAGTGCACACAGGACAAGCACTATTTCCCTCTTTGTCAGTATAAACCAACTACCCCACGTCGCCGCCCTAATCACAATCTCGAATGATGTATACACACATATAGATTCCACGTCTTTCCGGAAAAGATCTAATTCTAGCACTTGACATAGCATCAACCAAAAAGTTATAGCTAGATATAAAATGAAACTTTCGGCACACACTGACAAAGCTAAACATGTGGTGTGTATAAACATACACACCACATTTAATTCGAAGACCACCTAGACTTTCATCTTAAGTAATTGCGCAACCGACAAGCTGATGGGCCAATCAAGTATCGTTAAAAGCGCGGCGTGATCATCTTTCTTTGATGATGGTGTCATAAACTACATCTTTCCAAAGCAGTGAATGCGGTGCAATATTGCACTTCTAGTCTATGTTTATGTTTCTATATCTGCTAGCTTTTGACTACGCTCGTACTCATGGTAGAAAAAAAAGTATAGAGTTCACTCACGCTCCTTCGACCTGGTCGCTGTGGTACTTTGCACGCAGCAGAAGACGCTCGACGTCGTTGAGGACTAAGGTGAACTCTGACCGGGTCGCCGGTCGGAGGGGTCGACCGTCCCGGTCCAGCACGTGCCAGCCGTGTTCACGCAATGGCAGCGCTATGCTCACGTTGTCTGCACTAGGCCGCACTCCCCAGTTGTAGCCCAACTTCTTGCCGTCACCCTGCAGAGGTGCAGACACGTGTCAAGTGCTCCGAAAACCAAATCAAAATCTTTACTGTAAACCCAAACTATCGGCAAGATGCTGTCACACTACGCGGATACCTTCATCGTGGGGCGCTTTTCGGCGGGTAGAGTCAGTAGGAGATGTGAATATGAATACATGATATTACCTGAGGGGTTCCCTGGTTGTCTACAAACCCATCCTGACCTCCTTGTCCGCCAATATCCACAAGACGAACGTCGTTTGAAGGCCCAAAGATTTGTCTGGCCACGTGGGAACATACGGTTGGCCCTCAGTAGTAACGACTAATGTTTGACGTTTGGTCTAGTTTGTAAGCTAAAAATGTTTCCTTTTTTCACTAATGTTGAAAAGCAGTGGTAGTGCAGAATGAATTGTGTATTACTTCCAGCGATGTTACACGTACGAACTCGGTACGCATTTTGAGCCTCGATGGCACAAATATCGTCTCATAGATTTTAATCTTACCCATCTTTTCTAATGGCTTGCAGAAAGTGATTCATGTAAGACTTAACAATTTCTGTGAAACAAATATGATCCTTACCGATTCTCAATGTGGCTTTCGAAAAGGTCGCTGCACTGAACGGGCCCTACTACGGCAAAATTAAATGATATTAAATAATATTAAAAACAGACTTGTCACGTTGGGAATTTTTATTCATTTCGCTAAAGCTTGCGACCGGCTAGAACATAAAAGTATCATAAGAAAATAAATTCTTATGAAATTCGAGGGCATTTCCTTAGTTTTAGTTGAAAGTTACCTGAGCTGTCGGCAGTCTACTGTTAAAATAAACGGGTATTCCCCAGTGTTGAAACCACTTCGGACAGGGGTAAATCAAGGTAGCTTTTAGGGCCACTGCTTTTTCAACTGTTTGATAATGATATAGTCAATATTGCAAGTAATACCTCATACGTAATTTATGCTAATGATACTAGTATTTTGTTTCAGGCGAATAATATTGGTGGGCTATCTTATGATGCAGACCTTTGCCTAAAAAATATGTGGAGTGCTTTAATACATAGTCTGCCTTAAATTGTTTAAAAATAAATGAAAGTAATGCAAAAACAGTTGTTTTCAAACCAAAAAGGTAGTGTGCAATGCCAGCGCAAACTTAATATTGAACTCCTCTGCGCTTGAATTTGCTACTAGTGTCAAAATGCTGGAGTGATTTTTTATGAACATATGTTTTGGGACTCTTATACCAAAACATTACTCATAAACTCGCGAATATCACAGCTGTTCTATACAAGCATCGCCATATTCTGCCAACTATTGTATAGCTTATAATTTATAACGCATTATTGGATTCTCGTTTATCTTACTGTCACCTAGTTTGGGGAACTACGACAAGTACCAACCTGATTAAATTATGTTACAGAAAAAAGCAATTCGGGTCGTAACAAATGCATTATATTGCGCACATACTGCACCACTTTTTCGTAAGCATAAAATTATGAAAATAAAATACTATTTCAACTATAAATTTCTGTAAATGTACACGGCATCGCTTAAAATTCCTTATCATCCATGGTACCACGGATTTCTAAACTAAGTGTAAAAATTATTATAAATGAGAGTACATAGCGCCGGATCCTTGAAAGTGCTGCTCCCTCGAACTAATTATGGACTTCAGATGATTCAGTACACGCTTCCAACTCTACTGAATTCTTAAAAAAAATAATGTTTGTATTGATGACATAAATAAGAAAACAATACGCAACATATTCTCCTCTGACCAATAAGAATCTGATCTATATGTCACTTATTGTTGTTTCTGCATTATAAGTTTGTATTTTTCTCTGTCGGCCGATGAGCCACAAGGGGTCAAGGGTCTCGTCAAGCTGCACTTATGCAGCTTTTTTCCCTGTCTCCATCGCCCATTTGTAATATGGGAGTAAATAAAATTAATTGGATGCGTATATTCCCTGAAAGGAAGCCCTGCCAACTAGTGCTATAACGTTAGCTTTAGCGGTCGCGTACCCTAGCTTCCACCCTGCTATTTCACATCTCGTCATTGCCTTCGAAGCACGTGCTTGTTACAGGGGCGGATCCAGAACTCCGTTTTGGGGGGGCGGAAGGTTTGTAAGGATGCTATTCTCCCATTCTTTCGTGTGCACCAGGGGGTCCACCCATGAAATTGCCCTCCGAAAAGGGGGAGGGGGGGGTCGACTTAGTTTGGGGGAGGAGCGTCTGCCCCCGTCGCCCCCTTGGATCCGCCACTGGCTTGTTCCCTTCTCCGTCGCCTTCTGCACCTTCTCCCATCACGCGTGGGAGCGCGCTATCTCTGCATATCCTATAATCCGTGTCCAGTGTTGCGTAAAGTGCATCTAAAAAGTACTTGAAGTAAAGTACAAAGCAAAGTAGAGGTTATGTACATCAACTAAAGTAGTCAGTACACTGGGTGCAATACACTTGAAGTAAAGTACTATAAATACAATGTACTTTCAAAATAAATTACAAGTACTTTTAATACAATCTTTCTTAGTGCCCTTTCAATCGCATATGCAGTGTTTTTTAACTGATGCGCGTTGTTCCAGGGGTAATTGGTGGTGCATCAGTTATTTTTCGAAATGGCGGCGGCGATTATTGGATAAAGTCAAGTGATTTCAGAGTTGACAGAGCAAACATTTTTTATACGAATTTTACAAGAGCGAGTTTGCGGAATGTACTTTGAGGTCAGGAGTTGCACATTCCTCGGAAAGTGCCATAAGAAATACTCACAAGTACATACTCAGAGGATGCACTTCAAGTAAAGTACAAATATTTTAAACCTCCTCGAAGTAGTTCTTTAAGTGCAATGTGCAAAGTGCTTTCCAACACTCTCCATGTCATAGGTAGTGTACAATACTGCGAAATCTGCTGGCGGGAGCCTGTGTCTCAATTTAACGTTTTATTTGCACACGATCTCTTGCAAATGAGGCGCTAGATGTAGCTAGGCGTTCGAGTCGGTGGCTTCGAGTGCGGTGAAGACTAAATTTGAAACGAAGTATTGAAATAACAAGGCCGTATTGCTGAATATTCTACGTGATCTACTGGAGGTCACCAAGGGACATATTGTACAAGAGAAATACGCCGGCCTTTGACTGAAATTCGTGCTCAATCAGTGAGGACATAAGCTCCACCATGAGCGCTGACTCGACACTCCTGTCCATTCAATTTTTGCGTGACACTCATTCGCCGGTGGAAGTGTGTTGCTGGAAACGGCTACGTGCCAAACATATCATACATCTGCTGTTAAAAATACAGCGCCGTGGTTTTTACGTCGTCTTGTTTTGCCACAGCTTTATGCGCTGTTTGGTTTACTATGGTGATGAGCTGTGAATCCACACCTTCATAGGCGCCTCTACTTCCTGCCGTCTACGAAGAAATTTTATTTTTATTTTTTTACCACTGTTGAGATTCATTGTGATGTGGTTGAATTCAGAGACAGGTATTTCAAAGTAGTCAGGCAAGAGAGATGAGGAGAGTGGCTCAAGAATTAGGAGCATCTTGTCTTTAAGCTCCATCTTGCCCACTCCTGTGCCGATTAGCTGATACTTCTGGCATCTCAACTGTCGGCTAAAATGCCCACAAGAGGTATTTTCTAGTCACGTGGCCGGTTCAGAGGGCAGAATGTACCTTGCGTTTCAGCCGATTTGCTTCGAAGATGTAAGCGTTGCCTGTCGTTTTCTTTCATTCTCGTCTAACACGACCTTCCCCAGAAATAACTTTACACGCCGCTCCTAAAACACACAAATGTCGTTTATTTCACTTATATTTTAAGCTTATGAATCCTATTTCTGCGTGTTTAATTAGATTTTAATAATCGAAGCGAGGATGAGGAGAAAAACCTTATTAAAAGCCGAAAACTACGGCCTTGTGAAAAAGAGTGCTTGCTCCGCCAGGGCAAGCGAGGATAGGATTACGGCAGCCATTCTTCTAGTCTCAATGTCAACTATTTTGTTCTGCATAAGGCTGATTCTTGCATTTGTGTCGGTTGCGCTTCTGAGCAGCTGAAACGACAACAACGGACAAAGTCATCGGGACAAGTGTTCGCCGTGCAAAACGTGGCAAGCCATGCAAGAGGTAGCTTTGCGCAGCAATCATGAGTGACGGTTCTTCCGGCGTTTTGGTCACTTGTGTCGTCTTGGTTGTTGTTATCGCAACCGTTGCAAACGTGTGAACCAGTCTTAACGCTTTCAAAGCTACTTGCGCGAACAAGTCGCTTTCTTTGGCGTCACCTTCCTACGAGAGCTTAACGAAAGCGCGCCTGACCATAGCCTCCTCTATACTCACAAAGCCTGGCAGTTCGACGACGGAGCCATAGAGTGCCCGGTCGCAGATTTGGAGCGCGAGGACCTGGTACCACAGAGCCTCAAACAGCAATTTCTCGGGGAACCTGGACGTCAGCGCAGAGCTCTTGCAGCTTCTCCAGAGCGAACAGAGTTGTTCGCCCGGAAGAAGTGTGTTTCGGCGTCTTGCCGCAGCGGGGCGCCAGTCACGTGGCTCTCCTCTCATCCGTTGTCTGCTGCTCCACCCTTTCCATTACGGCGGCCGCTTCTCTTGGCGATCTGCCAGGCTTTGTCAGTATATAGGAGGCTATGGCCTGAGACGCGTGGCGAAGCCACGTGCTCTGGCAGTAGTGTTGGGCTGCAGCACTGTAGACGCCGCGTCAGCCTTGACAAGGTAGCAGAAAATAGTTGACGAGGAGTTTTTTATACCTACCTTGACCCCACGAAGCCGGTCATGTGACAAGAAAAGCTCCCTTGCGGCTATTTTATCCGCCGGGAGAGATAGCCGCATTGATAAGCAAATCGCTTCTGGCTCATTGTGGGGAGATTATCCACTTTGACAAAACGCTTTTAAATTTTTTTGCGCTACTTTTTCTTTGGACGGGGGGGGGGAGGGGTATGCTTACCTCAATAATGACGTCAGAACCTTCCACGTATGTTCCGGACGTGTCTCCTCGAGCCACCACAAAACTCAGCATGAACTTCAGGTCTCCGCCGTAGGAGTACAGCTGAAAGATAAACAAAAAATCACAGAAACCTTGACTCCACACCCACCTTGGAGTCAGCCCTGATGGAACGTCGAGAAGTAATCCGGAAGAACATACCCTGTTGCCCAGGTACTTCTCGGGTGCTTGCCAATAGTACATGTTGAGGACTACGTCATCGTCGGCTATGGTCAGCTTTCCAGGCTCCTGGGTCGGCCTGAACTCTCGGCGGCCTTCCAAATCCGTTACAATCCAGCCTTGAGGCTCGTTCACCTGTTCGACATGAATTGGGCATCGTCATTCCTTTTAAGACTTAAAGGTACTCTGAGAAGGTCTCTGAGATCGCCTAAATATAGCGGTAACTCACTCTGCTACTGAGCATCCTAGAAATGCCTAAATCATGGCGATACGCGGCCGATTTCCTTATTAAAAAAGCAATCAAAGATTGCAACACCCCGAGCTCATATCCGGCGATGGGTGGAGGATGTTCCGAAACAAGGACCGCTGTCAGTCAATAGCGAGCGAAGGATCCTCGCGCCTCCGACCGATGGAACAGCGGAGTGATATTTCGAATGCGCGCGGCTGTTTGCCCCTGTAATTCAGACTACGATTCGACTCAGCGAGCGCGCGCTCGAAAGCTGATAACCGGACACATCCCTCTTGCAAAAAACAACAACAACAGCAGCACTGTGCGTTGTTTTCAAGACAAATATTGCGGTATTATGTTCCCTCTCCGCGAAAAACCAACATTTTTCGATTACTCTTCTTTGCTTTTATGATCTACAAAAGTATGCACATTTTGTAATAACTGTGTTTACAGTCTCAATGAAATGTAGCGTTTTCATTGGTCACACGTTGTCCTGGCTGCCGGAACAATGCTCCTCTTATCGCCGGAAAAGACCTCGGTGTTTTCGATCTTTGTTGGCTTTTTTAATAGGAAAATGGGCCGGGTATCGTTTTGATTTATGGATTTCTAGGATGCTTAGAGTCTGCGGAGTGAGTTACCGCCATATTTAGGCACTCTCAAAAACCTCCCAAGGGCACCTTTAACAGTGTCAAAATAAAACTGAGAACACAGGCTCACGGTCTCGACACCCCAGTCGCTGGGGCGGCAAACGCTGGTTACGCCGAAACAGTAGCAGGAGGAACAGCCTTCGGGATTCGTCTCAGACAGGTCGTAGTAGCCGTGGGCGCACTGGTCGCACTGCTCACCTTCCACGTGTTTCTGAAAAAAAAAAATAGTTCTTAGGGCAAAACATATTTCATTTCATTATACGGCAGATTGCTGTCAAAGACTAGAGGACACAGCAACACAGATGTGACCTAACAGCGCAAGGTCTAGGAGCATTCGCTAAGCTTGATTGGATTAGCCAATGATAACACTCGCCCAGAGAGGTGAGAAGCGCCGTGACACATGCTCTCTTGGCGCTCCTTGATCTGCTTTACCAGCTTGTAATGTCGGCTGCGCTCAGACTTACAGTGAAGCGAGGCTTACGGGTACAACTTTCAATATTTTAGTATATTCCTTTTCATAGCATTGAAAATAATCTATTTTTTTAAAGCCAGATAATTTAGTTAGTTACAGCCACGCTTCTTGCCGATATGTCTGCGATTTATATAAAAACGTCAGCTAGTGTAGCAGTAACGTTATCACATGTTACCCTTTGCGGTAAACTTCCACTAGCTCGCCGACACTCCAAATAGGTTTTCACTGTCGCATGACAACAGCTATACGTGCTGTGACCCTGGCCTGTCTGTGCTTGGCTTTTCACATGGCCGGAATCGATCACAGAGCAGATTTAAGGACAGAATTACTTTTTTTTCTTAGGAAGTTTTCTTTAGGGCCATATTGCCTTCCGATGATCTCTGCCATAGCCTCCTCTATACTTACAAAGCCTGACAGTTCGACGACGGAGCCATAGAGTGCCCGGTCGTAGATTTGGAGCGCGAGGATCTGGTAGCACAGAAGCATCAAAGAGCCATTTTTCGGGAACCTAGACGTCAGCGCACAGCTTTTGCTGCGGCGAGGACCCGAAACACAGTTGTTCGCGCGGGAGAAGTGTGTTTGGGCGTCTCGCCGCAGCGGGGCGCTATACACCTTTTCTACGTGGGCGCCGCCATCTTAAATTCTGGAACTTCCGGTATGCGGGAAAACATCGCGTTCTTCTCGCCTCGCCAGTAGAACGTGTTAACATTTTAATTGCAACCGTCAGTCGTTCTTGTTATGTCCCTTCTATATTTTACTGCTTGTTCCGGGTTGTTATCGCAACTTTTTTTTCGGAACGCATACCGGATACGGGGAAACCTGGCTGGGTGCGAGGCTAAACAAAAAAGGTGTATAGTCGGTTACAAGTCAAGAAGGTAGCGACAAACGCCCCTCAAAGGGAATCATATATCCCTCCGCCACCTCCGCATCCAATAGCGTCCCATCGTTTCCGTGACGTTGCGGCCAACGCGCGAGGAGGGTCTTGGCTTTCTGTACATATTTGCTTTATCTTTCGACTTTGACTTAGCGTTGTGGAAGCCACGAGAAGGAGATTAGCGTCTTCCCCCTCCGATCGAAACAACGACGACTTTCGGGGATTAGCTTCCCCTCGATGGATACAAAGACTGCTTTCAGGGGCTCGGTCCACTCCCCGATGAATACAAAGGTCGCTTTCTTAAAAAGTGGGGGTCGGAGACAAGTTGGCACCACTCTGTGGCCATTATCTATCCATTGAAGCGGAACAAGGAGCGTTTCCACTGAACTCTTCTTTCGATTGCGGAGGGATTTGAAACTGGCGCACCACGCTTGTGGGAGGAGCTTCTCCTACCTTCTTGACTTGTAACCGACTATAGTCATGTCGCTCTCCTCTCCCTCCTCCCCCCCCCCCCAATCCGTTGTCTGCCGCTCCACATGTTCCACTTTGGCGGCCACTTCTCGTGGCGATCTACCAGGCTTTGTTAGTATATAGGAGGCTATGTCTCTGCACAGCTTCCCTCGTGAATGATGGTTGGAAAGGGGAAAGGGTCCACCACACCTTGCATTTGCACGGTCCCTCGCACTGGTCTGCGTCGATGGTGCCGGCGTAGTGGCAGGGGCAGCGGTCGCAGCGCGGGTAGTTCCGGTAGCCCCGCTGGCACCGGTCACACTTGGGGCCCGTGAACCCTTCGCGACACAGGCAGTCGCCAGGAAACTGGGAGGGAGAGAGAGAGGAGGCTTTCTGCTTCCGTGCATCTGGGAAAGGCTGTTTCTGAACCTGAAATCACTCTTAGTGCACCATGGTCTCATCCAAGGAAGTCTAGAAGGCCTATAGTTAAGAAACGTCCTTGCGTGATGAGGCCAGAACATTTCCATATCGCTCCTCTGCCCGCCGCAGCATGAGCCAATAGGAAGACCGAAGAACAAATAGCGAAGTAAGGAACATAAGGAGCCATGCCCTGCGGTTCTGAAACTGTGAGATACTATAGATAGAACCTTGATCTTGGGATCCATAATACACGCATTATCTTGTTTGGGGTTAGTCGTTTTAAATGGAGGTGCTCACCTAAATTGCCATTGTCTCTATTATGCTATTATCGCAAAATTCAACATCAAATGAGGGACTCAACAGTATACTAGACCTATCTGGTTTTTCTGTTCTATCTTTTTACTCATGCTATGACATATATTTATATATATTTTTAAATTTTTACAGTATTCACTCGAATCTAATATTCTTCCACCTCACCTAAAAGTAGTTCTATAATCCGGATTTATTTTATTAAAACGCAAGCTCATCCTATTCTAGGTCCGATTATAGAGTTAGCTTTATCATATAGCTGTGGAATTGCTTGGACTTTTCAGAACGGTACGATGAGCGCTAACACAAAAATGGGTAAGCCATCTGAAGCAGTGCTTTAGAAAGGGCGAGGTTAGTTTTTCTTCTTATTACTAGATTTCTTAGCTGATGGACCTCCAGTCAATTTTAGAGCGCAGCTCTTAGGCGCCCGTTTCCGGCTTGAGCGGCGTCGCCGTCGGCGTAACCGCCAGGTCACGTGACCCCCAAGGTCGTTGACCCCCCAGGTCACGTGACCCCCACCCCCCCCCGAGGTCACGTGACTCCCCCGAGGTTATGTGACTCCCCGCCCCCCCTGAGGTCACGTGACCCCCAGAGGTCATGTAACCCCCCCAAAGGACATTGAAGAATGAGAGGAGGGGAGGAGGAGGGGGAGGAGGAGTTTACCCTCCCTCAGTACCCTTCCCTCCTCCTCCTCAAGAGCTGCGCTCCGATTCGGCGTTACAGGAAGTTGTAAACGGCTTTCACTTTTTAAACTCGTCCTTTTTACTCTTGCTAAGCGATCTGGTTCACTCGAAGACTGCGTCACAGGCGACGTACGAGCCCCTCGTGGATGTGTGAGTCGTCCGCAACGCAGTTCCCCGTCGCTCCTGGGCCGGAACAGGAGCACTTGCGGCACGGGTTCCGGTGGTCCCTGGGCACTCCTCGGGGCCGGAAGTAGCCTTCCTGGCACTGTTGGCAGTTGATGCCGGCCGTGTTGTGCTGTCGAAGAGGACATCGGTTGAGAAATGCATCAGGCGGAGTAGCCGTGTACGTGATACGACAAAATTTCGTCCGCGAAAATGAGCCTACGCCACATTTCCTTTGTTTTAAAGCTTGGAATGCTTGTTAGTGGAAGCTCCTCTAATCTCAGATCTTTTTCTTTCCGTCTGTCTGTTTCTTCATTTCCTCGCCCAATTTAGCGGACAAACTGTGGTCACGTAATATCAGGATATCACGCTACACCAAAACTTGACGTCCTGACGTCAATTTGCCACATCAATTTAGCGGGGAAATTGATGTCACGTGAGCACGTCATGTGTCCTCAGGTCACGTCAAGCTACGAGTTCACGGTGTCACCCTTGCGTCATGTGATATAATGACGTCACTTTACGACAGATAACGCAATATCGATTTCCCCGCTAAATGTGGCGATAAAATGAATAAACAATGTTATTTTTTATTTTTCGCACCTCGAAACTGATTTTTTCCAAAGAAATCTAAACAATCGGTCTTGCCATATATTTTTTTGTTTTGTAAATATTGTTTACTCGAGGTGCGTGGATTTTACAGGTGTGGGGTATAGAAGAACACTCAAGCATACAACATTAGGACTACAATACAGTACACATTCAGCGACATCTACTTAAAATAAAGGGTCTGAAATAGCACAAACATTCAACATATTATCTAGCACAGAACAAGATCAATTCTCAGCACTCAAAATCTACTACTTAGCAAAAATATTGGAACTACTATTTTGTCGGTCCAAATTACACATATTCAGAAGGGCGCTCTCAAATTCATCTAAACAGTCCAATGGTAAAATATTTTGTGGGAGATTATTTCAGTCTTTTACAGTTCTAGGGGAAAAAAATTATAAGCGCCCATATTACATTTGGGCACTTGAAACTGATTAGTGCTAACGTATCTGAGTTCTCTCGATGCGCGATGTGTTAATCTAGAATCCGGGTTAATATTCTGCACTACGCGTAGAACTTTGCGGATAAAAGTCGTTGGTAGTCGTTTAGCTTCACTGAAAATAGCTCCCAGAAACGATCCTTCAATGCTTACAGTGCAGTTTTGGCAGACTCCGCCGCCGTGGTATTCGCCATGGATGTTGAGGCTAGTTCCGCTTTTGGCCACGTTGGAATCATAGATGCACGAAGTAGCATGTCCAAAGCACTGGCACTCTGCAACGTGTCCAGAGTCAGCTTTTTATAAACTCGGAGAAGGCGCACCGAATTACCTTGACATTCCGCCGCGTCACCATGAGTGCCCATCCTCCATGGCTGCTGGTTGAACATGGGGCAGCACCTCTCACAGCTTGCCCCACATGTGTTGTGTTCGCACTTGCAGTGAAGCTGGAAAACGTGTCAAGTTCCGCGCGATGCTCGTTAGAGGTGCTATATATGTTTGAGGACTGGCACCTCAAAAGGAATCATGCATTTTCGCAAGGGCCGTCAAAAGGAATTAGGCATAGACAAAGTTTGTGGTCAGCCAACATTGAAGAGCCTTACCTCCCCGTTGGGCTTTGGCGGACACTCCTGTGCGTGTCCAGAGCACACGCATTGTCCACCAATCGAGATGTCTTTGATGGAGTAGTAGTACTGCAGTGTAAAACAAAAAGTCAGGTTCCATCCCTTTCTAGAGCTTTTCAAGCGCCCGGCAAGTACGCACCCTGCGTGTAACCGACTTGTCCACCTTGTCTGCCTCGCCGACTTGGAAGCTCATGAGGTCCGCGTTCAGCGTCCGGATGCGCTGGAGCCTCAGTCGTACATAGCGCGCCTTCGTGAAATCCTGCGTTCCGGTGGTCATTGTAGATAACACTCTGCCTCTTGGCGTCTAGCGCAGTGCTTACCATTAACTTTTCGCTGAACTCTTCGGCACCGGGCCTCCCATTCACGAGAGACGTGTGGACCTAGGATACAGAAACGGTTTGAAGACGGTCAAGAGTGGAAGACAGTAGCAGATTAGCCAAATGAGCTTTATTCTCTAGGGCCATCAGATGCTGGAAAATTTTATACGGTTTTGAATAAACCTTCCTACTTATTTGGACAACCTCGTACTTTGAACACCTGATGTGGAGGTGTGGTCTTGTCCACTCCTATAATTTCTCATGAGTTACGTGGCTAGCAGATGAAGACCAGTCATCCACAGTGGAGAAACGCAAGTTGTTAGTTTTTGAACCTTTATCTATCGCACAAGTTACCAAACAGGATCAGCTGTTTTCAAGGCCTCGACCACACGCCCGTAGCCTCTGCTATGCTCTGTAAGCTAGGGTAAAACCGAGTGCAGTTCTACTCTTTCCATCATTGCGAAACAACCAAAATTTGCGACCACAAAAAACAAAAAATGTTCAGACTCATATTGGCCCAACTAAACACAATCCACCGAACAAACAAAATGCGTGCGCGTTTTCTCGTAGGAAAACACAGAAACACCTATTTCTAATTTATTATAAAAAAAGTTCTGTCGATAAGCAGGGTTGTAAAAAGTTGCACTGGAGTACCCAATATCCTGAGCAACCCCTGACTTGCCTCTCCGTCTTCAAAAGGTGTGAGGCTTGAGTAGTAAGAAGTGCAGATCACTTCATCGTCGGTCTTGTAGACGGGTTTTCCCGGTGTGGGTGCGATGCCATAGGCCTCCCAGCACTCGGCGTCGGTGATGGCATAAAACTGCCACGGCCGGTAGAAAACCCCGTCGATTGACCGTTCGAGAATCCAGTTGCCCGGCCGTGGAGAATTGGCCGTCTTGAGAATGATGTACGCCACTTGGAACACCTTCGGTAAGTAAGATGGACAGGAAATCGCGTTAGGAAAGAGAAAGAAACATACTTTGCACTTAGGCTGACACTGTTCTTTACTCGTTGGCACGCTTTTTTAAAACATGAAATAAATGCTTTTTAAAACGCTACCCCTCAATTCCTAAATGTTGTCCGTTCGTCCGTGCATTTTCCGCAAAATTTAGCGGGAAAACTGGCGTCACTTGACCTATACACCTTGGGAAAATTGATCACGTGACTTACACGTCAACTCAGTTTCTCCGCTAAATTTAGCGGGAAAACTCGCGTCTTGTGGTCGAAACACCAATTCAGTTTCCCCGCTAAACTTAGCGGGAAATTGACGTCACGTGAGCTATCCACCAATTCAGTCGCCTGTTAAATTTAGCGGGAAAAATTCGCGTCTTGTGACCTAGACGCGAATGGGACTTGGGAATTGCTGACCTGTTTGAGATCGAGCGTGATGGTGACCCACTGGTACTTGCGTCCGTTCTGCAGCGTAGGGCTCTGCCACCAACGGTTGCTGCCGTCGATGGCGTACTCGATCGGATGCCTTTTGTCGGCGTGCCGGCTCGAAGCATCGCACTCTCCGCACTGCGGCTCCCTGGAAGAAAAGAAACTCGTTGACGTCCAAGTCGACTTCAACACGTTCTCGGTGTAGTGCTGCGGGCTGTTTTCTGTCAGCCATGAAAGTTTACAACTCTCTACTCATCACGCAGAATTTCCCAGTAGACCGCAGAAAACGTAACGGGTGCGAAGTCAGACTTCATAAATGCCAGTCTATCGCGCTAACTCTTGAAGCGGAAGGAGATTCAATCGGAAACAGTCAAAATGTTTTTTTTGTTGTGGGGTGGGGGGGGGGGGGGGGGGACAGTGCAAACAGAAACATATACATTGAAGAGAATTCACAATAAATGGCTAGCGATGGATCCTTTTAAACACATACACAAATAAAGTCACAAATCGAAGCATGCTTGAATGAGCATACTAGCGGAACATGATATATATATTTAAATATATAATTTATATATATGCACATTATTAAAGCGCATAACTTATGAACAAATACGCAGGCTACATCCACGATGAATGGACTTACTGTATCATATAACATCAAAACTATCTTTAATGAAAGAGCATTGTTTATCTCCAACGTGCTCTATCTCAAACCGCTTTCACCCGTTGAGTGACAGCTAGATGTTCGCCACATGGCCCATACGGCCCTATGGATAAGCCCAAAACACGTGTTTAATAAAAAATTGTTTATTTCCATCATGAGCAACGTGGGATACCGAAGATAAAAGTTGCTTTTTGTGCAGCTCGACCAGCCCCCGGTACCCATGCCCTTGACTGGCACACACGAGGGCGATAGTCGTTAACAGCTCTCCTCAAAAGGGTTTATGCTGAAAACCTCGTTCTCGCAGAAAATATTTCGCCGATACTTAGCCTCGTCAGCTTCAGCCGTGTTATTTTAAACATATCCCATTCATAGTTTGTTAGGAATATGTCGTTAGAACGGCAGGGGGGCTAGTTGGTTCAACATACTAAACAAATAAAGCGCAAAAAAATAAATAAAAACGTGTAATAAAAAAACCGAAAAAAAAACCGTAGGGCTCTTTTGTTTAATTTATGTTTTTGTCTGTCCCTTTTCGCTTTATATTTTCAGAATGTAGAACGGCAGGAATGTGTCCTAGCTGTGCCACGTGTCTATGGCCGAACGTCGTACTTGTTCTGTGAAAACGTAAAAGGGCACGGCTCTTCTGAGTCCTGCACGAGCTGTCTTCCATCAATATTGCTCTGCCGGCGCGCAATCGGGTACTGCAAAAGTCAGCCGATTCATAATAGAGGCGGGTCAGCCAGAAACGTCTCTTTGACCTTCTGATCTTGTTAGTGGCTACAGCACAAGCGGTCCCAAAATGAAATTGTACATAAGTAACAATAAAACAAGCGTAGCAGACAAAAAAAAAAAGAATGTTCGTAACAAAAAAAGAGCCACGAGTTCCAGCAATATTAATAAATAAATAAAAAGCAATAAATTAAAACAATATGATTGCGTATATTACGTAAATTATTTAAAAGTAAGAAAATGTTTTCAGCGTTATATGTGCTGAGGACGCCAGACAATGCGAAGCGCAAGTTCGTCTGCTTCGTCGCAGGGTTGCGGTGACGTCAGCATGCCGAGTTCTGATTGGCTCTGATTGGAAGGATAGTGGGTGGACCTCAATGCTAGAAGCCTTTAGGTCTATCCACTATCCTTCCAATCAGAGCCAATCAGAGCTCGGCATGCTGACGTCACCGCAACTCCTGCGCACGAAGCAGACGAACTTGCGCTCCGCTAAACGAAGCTTGACTTGGTATGTTACCTTTGTATTTACAAGTCACGGTTAAAGAAGCCTATTGTAACTATCACATCATGATGCACAGCTCCTCGCTGGCACCTTCTGGAACGCCTTTGTAAATTAAATATGAAGGAAATGTGAGATGTGAAAGAACAATGAAGTGCAAACCAAACTTGTTATTTGCGATTTTTAATTTGGCCTTCGCCGATGTTTGAAGATTTGTAGATCACTTTATCTATGACCGCCGGTAGCTAACTAGAAATGACTTATTTATATGGATATAAAAGCCTCTCCGAAAAATTAATGCCATAAAAAGGTCATAAGAAAAACATATAGGCTGCCCATGAAGCGGAAAAAATCATCTAAGGCAGTTGAGATTCTATAACTTTTGCATCTATCTAATGCAAATAGAGGGATCGGTAAACTCATAGCACGTATATCGCAATCTCTCGCTGAGAAACCCTGGGTTTTGGGCTCAAGTAATACCCAGTAATAAAACAAGGACTGCTGACTACACACTTAGAAATGCCTGCGCGTCTACTTACCCGCAAAACACTGGGTATTACTCACAATCTCTGCGATCTACGAAATCAGCTCAGCGAATGATGAGGCGAAACATCTGTTTAGACCTCGAAAATAAGTCTGCGCTGTGGCATTACGCAATGCAAGCATGACGCTTTGCATTGCAACAGCGCAGACTTCATTTTGAGGTCTAAACGGATGTTCCGCCTCATCATTTCGCAGAGATTGGCGCTTCGAGTGTTTTGCGGGTAAGTAGACGCGCAGGCATTTGTTAGAGTGATAGGTCATCGTTAATAGATCTCTGACCCGCCCCAAGTGGCACACGCTGAACCTCGATAAAAGTACGTAGGAAAGGGGCGGATTTTTGGCCGTACCAGACGCCCTCACGCGAAAGCAAGCTAGCATGCAGTGCATGGATCCACTAATAGTTAATAAAAGAGGAAAAATATAAGCCTTGTCTTCTAGACAAGGCTTACATCTTGCCTCTAGACAAGGCCAAGATTGGTAGGGCTGGAGTGCAGTGATGATGGACGTAAATCAAAATGCTAGGGGTGCAGCAAAGAGGTTCTGGGTGCACATTAATGCACAGGGGAGGTAAACACAAGGGTTCCATTGTTCATTGACGACACACGAGAGGATAAGTGTAGAGAGCGAGGAGGCAAGGATATTTATTAGACGAACAATCGAGGCAACATTCGCAGAACTTTAACCAAACGAGATCGGACAGAACGCAGACAGCAATTTGGCACAAGGCGAGAACACTAACGAGACAACTGTGACGACCACAGGGGAATGGAACAAAGCAGAATGTAAAATACCGGCTGGAACGGCGACAGGCCCAGATGGCATAGGAGTGAGGCTAGTCACGACACTAGAAACAAAAAGCAAATTAGACTTCAAACAGGCAGCTGGTCAAATAATAATGGGAAGAGGTACCCAATGATTGAAAAATACTGTAAACAGAATGAGATTACTATATAAAGAGAAGGGAAATAAGGATACCATAACATTGTACCGACCAATAACACTAACTTCGGTCCTGTAGGCTAGAGATGTAGGTAGTGAAAATAATAACGAAATAATGGGCAGAAAACATTTTAGGTGAGCTACAGAACTGGTTTTGAAGTGATAAAAGATTGAATAATAGCCTAATCATCCTCACTCAATCTATAAAGGAACCATGGATGAGCAAAAAAAAAGAGCTATGGATAGCATTTTAGATATTAAAGTGTGCATGATAATGGGAGCCAGGAAAACATCTGAGTACATCTGATAGATTATGATTTAGATGAACATTTGATTTGGCGTTTACAACAAGTATACACAAATTATATATATATATATTTTTTATTTAAATACCTTACACACCCTCAAGGGGCATTATGTAAGGTTGTTATAGCATAAGAAGCAGAAATAACAGAACCGGCAGAAATAAAAAAGAGGACTCAGGCAGGTTGTCTCGTCTCTGATTTTTTATAATATACCCGAGTAGAAAGAGAATAAATTAAAGGGGTGTAATTTAGGCATGGATATGTCATATATGGAGAGAGGGCAAAAAAGTAAATTAAATTATACCATAAATATTCTACGCAGACGACATTGTATTGTTAGCAGATAGCCAGGATATGTTACAGGAGCTGATTAAGATCTGTGGAGAAGAAGGACACTCTCCGGGCCTAAAACTGAGCAGCGACGAGTCAAGAGTAATGGTTTGTTACGATGAGACGGTCACGGGGACCCACTGAAAATTCAAGACGTTTCAATAGAACACATAGAGAAATATAAATATCTCAGAGTATGGGTAAATGAGGGAAAACAATACTTGGAAAAACAGGAAGTGCTAAAAAAAAAGAAGAATGCAGTAATTATGAAGCATAGGGGCAGCATGGAATTAAAATAGGTATGAAGTTGTTAGGGGAATATGGAAAGGAGTCATGGTACCGGGGTTGTCTTTTGGCAATGCGGTATTATGCATGAAATCTGAGGTACAGTCGAGCTTAGAGATCCGGCAGGGGAGCGTGGGTAGACTGGCACTGGGGGCGCTTGGGAATACACCAAATGAAGGAGTGCAGGGAGACATGGGCTGGGCATCTTTCGAGGCTAGAGAGGCGACCAGTAAGTTCAAATTCGAACAAACGTTGGACACAATGGAGTATACACGATGGGCGAGAAAGGTATATAAGCATCTGTATATGAAAATTCTTAACCCTAAATGGACAAACCGAACCAGATATCTGAAATTCGAATACCTGTGCTGGGGCAGAACAGTAAGTGCTGGGGCAGAACAGAGCAGACTGCCTTTGTAAAAGAGGAGGTAAAAGAAGCCGTGAGACAAATGTGCGAGGAAAGAATGCAGGAAAAATCAGGAAATGAAAAGGGAACATTGGTATAATAATTCGCGGGGAGCTTGTTGTTATTTGAGGCTAGAACAGGAGTATTGCGGACTAGGACATATAGGACAAAGTATGAGGAAATGAATACGCGGTGTTACGCGGTGTGCCGTATGCCAAGGGGAAGACACGACAACAGAACATGTGATGTTGTGGTGCACAGGACTTGCTCCCGCCCTACCGGAGGTGCGACAGATTTAGCTGGAGCGCTGAGGTTTGCAGATGAGAATGGAAGAATGGATGATACGTGCGTTTTAATAACGAAGGAGATTAGAAGACTGGTGGAAATCATCTATAGAAAATTGAATGACGTACAACTATAGCTAAGACCGTGGGAAACAGGCGGGACAGAAAAAAATTGGGACTCCCTCCCGCGTGGCTCCGGCCCAAAGTCTCCACCCTGTCACCTAGTGGACACGGTGCTGGGGTAACCACGACTAGGTTTGAACAGAAGAAAATTGGTGACTCCCTCGCCGGGGGGTAAAGGAGGGGTGATGTTTTTATTTTTTTTGCCCGATCTTGGATATGTCATCCTGGTGATATTCCACACCGCCTGGTGATAGTTACACAATTGCAGAGGGGAAGCGAATTAGCTTAGCAGGGCGAAGGGAGGAGTCATACTTTTGGTTTTTAATTTCTAGGTTAATGAATTATATTGCCCTTTCAGTTGGTTTAGAACAAACAAAATTAATCTACCAATAGCGAGGCCTAACAAAAATAACTTCACAGACAATAAATAGACATTTGTATTCCTCGCAATTAACGCAGATCTACCACGATGAATAAAGCATATATCGTTTGAGTGACGTTGTTGTCAACGCCGTGTCATCTATACATAAGAGATAATTCATAGCTACGCTGTTTTGTCGTGTGCCATTAGCGCCGAGATGTTTCGGTGGCGCCCTCATATGATTTCCGTTCGTGACGTCACGATCAGAATTTGCCTCGCCGTGACGTCACGAGCTCTAATCTTTACTACTTATCACCAGTTTCGAACTATAAGTTGAGACTCTGACATAGCGCTGGTTTTCGTCCATGAAAGAAACATTAATCGAAATAAAGACGTCATAGTGAGCATTTAGCCAATAGCAAATTGCAACCACAGCGACGCTGATAGAGGCGACTGAAGAGGCGCGGAGCGTGCTTGGCTAATTATCTTCTTACTGCGATTTTCGTTTATTTGGCGTTTTTATCGGTTATTGTCTCATTGGCTGCAGAACGATAATATGAGTATTGGACCCGACCTGTGTTCCTGTCGGTGAGTACAGGATGCGCGCTGTTCTGTGGCATGCTGATCTCACGTGGTATTATTTTCACAGAATCCCATTGAACGTGTACCAATGGGACGCCACCAATCCCACTGAACGTATACCGACCGAGCGACCCTCTTGGGGTTCTAACAAGTTAAAGCTAGACTAAAAAAAAAAAGCTTTAACATTCAACTGGTTTGTTTGCACGTTTCATTTTTTTTACAGGAAAGCTGTTTATGGCTAGGGGTCTGTGCATTTTTCGTGTGCGTCAACAAAACTCAGGCCATGTCTACGCTCGCACCGCCCTCTCTTTGTAGTCGTTCCAAGCCCGCTTGCGTGCTTAGTTTCCTTTCCTTCCCCGGGGTGGCCGTCCCGTCGCGCGTGTCTACTTTCCGCCGTGTAGCGGCCCCGTCGCGCGTGTCTAGTTTCCTCCGGCTCTTCGGGGCGGCGATAGTCCTCGACATGTGTGTGCGTACCTTTCGTCACGATGACCACCGACCAAGAAAATAAATGTGTTCGTACCTTTGTTCAAAATTCTGTGTCATGTCTGTGTCGTGTGCTAAGCAGCTTTGCTGGTCATCCACCTTCACAGAATGCAATGGGTCACGCTTTTTTTTTCTAATCAAGAAATGGAACAACTGATATTGGATCCGGTCAACACGAAGAAGTTGGTATGTTTTCTCATCTCCTTCGGTCTTACCCTCCCCTTCGAAGCGCTGTCTAAACGTGGATACCTGTTGTAGATGTGTTCGACGAGTTTGCAGTACGTCTCGGGTCCAGTCTCGCCGCAGGTGGCGTTCACAGTGATGCCCGCGTTGCTCGCCAAGTTGAAGACGGACGGGAACAGGCCCCGCGTCAAATCTGCAGCATACACAGAGAAAAGAGATGTCATCGGTACGTGCGGCAACTACCGAAGAAATGTTTTCGAATGGCGATTCTAAGCGCACAACCAGCAAACAAACACAAATCGTTATTACATGAAACCTATAGGGTGGAACCGATCCTGAGGCTGACTGTAAAGTGGGTGGAAACAAAATTGCGTTTCAACTTGGCGTGTTGGAAGTTTTATTAATTGTCTTGTGACAATTAAAGGGGTAGTGACGTTTTCTTAATAAATGCGAACGATATATCCTTAAAAATAAAACGCCGGACGCCGATGCAAACGACCGAGTCAAACCAGCAGTAAGATGAGGGGCTTGTCTAAAGACCAACAGGTCACTGATAGCAGATAGATATCGTAGATATGCAAAGTTGTACAATACTTATTACAAGCAATCAGATTACTTATAATAGAGTAGTTTTTGGAGTAATTTTATAATAATTTCATTACTTCTTTTAGTCAGTGATCACGAGAGAAATCTGAGTACTTTTGGAAGTACCAAAATGACTCGTAACTGTAACTATTTGTCCCTCCACTTCCTCATGGCGCCATTTGTTTCTACAAGTTTACTACCAAGGACCAACGGTACCAAGGAATCCTCGAATGAAATCTCCGACGGGAAGATGGCCTACGAAAATAGGTTAATTAAGAAGATGAGTAGTTTTGAAATTTCGTGATTCGAATGCAATAATAGACAGTATATGAAAAAGCCCGTGTTCGAACCGGCCAAAAACTTTTGTCGATTTGAAAATCTGAAGTAATCGGAAAAGTAAGGGTTACCTTTTCAAGTAACGATCAGTTACTTTCCCTTTCGAATAATCATATAATGTGATCATATAATTTTTTAACCGAGGGTAATTGTCATTGTAATCGTTTGACTTCTTTGGAGCAAAGTGTATAGGACTGGATATAAGAGAGGGAGCAAATCAAACTATGGCGAGCGTTTGGCAATGCGCAGCGCAAGTTCGTCTGCTTCTTGCTTAGGGATAGCGATGATGTCGAAAAAACGGCGAGCTCTTATTGGCTGATTGAACAAAACAATAGTGGGTAGACCTCGAGGCATCTAGCATTGAGGTCTACCCACTATCCTTTCAATCAAGGCCAATCAGAGCTCGGCGTCGTTCTGACGTCACCGCCACCCCTGCGCAAGAAGCAGACGACTTGCGCATTGAAGAATGAACGCGTCCGGCGCACATCGGTCGCACCTGCGCATGCACGCGCCATCCCTTGGCAAGGAGGATGGCGCGCTGTGAGGGGGAGTCGCGTGCAGACGATCGACGCTTTCCTTAACGTATTTGAAAATGCTTTACGAGGCCTCTTATTACGCGAAAATTCAGTGAGCTAGGCGCCGTCAGCTTCTGCCCCAATCGGAAAGGCCGAACGCGTGCAGTGTCCAGGTTTGCCTCTCATTTTGGAGCTGCCTGCCGCCATCTATCGTCGTAGGAAAGGCCGCGGAGACGGTCGTCTCCGCTGTCTTGGCGCGTTCTCGGTGCGACATCGGCAGCACTCTCCCTCGGCGATGCGCACGCGTTCTCACGGACGTGGGGATTCCCCCTCCGCTAGGGCGCTGTTGCCGCTCTGTCTAATGCAAATGAGCGGGTCAGAGCATTCCCCCGGTAGTGTTGTACTTGGTGTCTCTTTCCGTCACCTCCTCGCATCTGGTACTGCAAACGTAATCCATAAGCCACGGTACCCCGATCGATCAGCTGTAAACACTTTCGAAATCTAGACGCTCTAATACGCGTTACAAGCGTCATAGGTGAGGGACGCTACTAATGAAAGTTTCCAAAAGCGCGTTAGAGTTTCTTCTAGCGTTTTTTAGCGTCACCGGGCATGAATAAGTTTAAGGAGAAATTAGAGTAAACAACCATTAGCTTTACTTTAGTCGTTCGCAATCGCCTTCATTCATCGACAGAGCGTCAGCCCTGACTGTCAGGCTCGACTCGTTCATCTGCACCCATGTTTGTAGGTAGAACTATTAAGAATATTCCATTTTTTAAGGAGGTTGTAACGCCTAAAATTTCAGCGTGAAATCAAATATTAAAATACACATTTGACAATGGAAAAAGGCATTGAAATGTAATGACTACATTATTCACAAAGACGCATAAATATCAGACTTCGCATGCTTGCAAGTACGAAAAATAAGTGCCACGCAAAGGAGCATGACATGCGCAAATATCGAATTCTTAAAAAAAAAATGAGCCTGTATAGCTAAATTTACTTCTAAGTTGTGACGTTTTTCCAATAAAGATTAAAATAAATGTATGCATTGCAATACACTTACAAGCGTGGCACTATGGTCCATTTCCTGGCTTCCATTGCCGTTTATAATTTCCACCTCAAGTAAAAGCGCGCTGTCATAAATGTCAAAAGTGAGACGGGCTAATTAATCTTGCGTGCATGTTTGTACAGCGTAAAATTAGTCAGCCTCAGTGGGCGTCTGGTGTCTCAGCTGTGGATGAGAAATTTAGCCAGTGCAGTACAACCGCTAGATCTCGAGTCTTTAACGTGCACCACGCAGTAGTGATACACGACCGCACGACGGTGCGATGCTCATCCAGATCGAAACGGGCAGGGGTGTGGATTGAACCCAGGACCCCTGGGGTTCTGCAGAGCGGGCTTTTGCTCCACGTGCTCCGAGCTGGTGCGCGCTAGCCCGCCACGCTCGGCCACCGATCGCCCCACATTTTAGGTTGATCTGTACCAAGATTAGCCCCGCGGCGAATCGATAAAACACGACGACAAGGTCAATCATTTCACTGCTATCTTAGCATGAAAAGGATAGAGCCTACATCAATTTCAGCATGTAGCTGTTTGAGACAAAACGATAATCATGATCTAATGAGGCAGTGTCAGGGCCTCCTCGTAGACCTCCGTGGGACAAAGCGGAACGCCAAGGATGGATCTGCTTCTTCTTTATCTTGGCTTGTGACATCGTGATCATTGATCAGAATCATCGAATTGACGTAAATATTGTCAATTAATGTAACATGGTCTTTATTAAAAAACCTAAACATTGCTGATACATTTTATTTATTTATTTTAACTGACCTTCAAGACCCCCTCAGGGAGGGTATTACAGAAGGTTTTAACGCTCGCGTTTGTACAATTAGTAAAGGAAACAAGAACAATAGGAATAAAATGACACGAGAAAGTATAAATGGTAAAACTGAAATCTATCAAGAACAAAACATTGTGAAGGAACTTTTTTTTCTTTCCCTTCCCTTTTTTTAACTACGAACCAGCGGTGAACATAGCTTCGTTCAATTTCTTTTGAAGTGAAGGGAATTAGACATGGAAACGATGCTGTAGGGAAGGTCATTTTATTATTTTGTTGCGAGTGGGAAAAATGGAGCAGACGAGGTCACTGTTTTAGTTTTGGTGCACATCACGTTAAGTGGATGACCGGTACGATAAGGAGTTTGTGCAGATGGCATGATGTACGGTGAATTTGGCTGGAAACCGTAATAGAATTTGCGAAAGAGTGTTAGTGTAAAATATTTTCGGCGAAGTGATAGGTTATCTAGTTGAACACGTTCCTTTAGGCAGGTGACACTTATTTTATATGAATAACTAGAAAAAATTAACCTGACTGCACAATTTTGAATTGCTTCTAATTGATGACTGAGGCAATTTTGGAATGGGTCCCATATAGCGGCAGTGTACTCTAGCTTTGGGAGGATTAGTGTTTTATAGGCGGCAAGTCTTAAGTTTAATTTTGCGAATTTGAGGTGATGTTTTAGTTGTCCGAGTGATCAGTTAGACTCAGATGACATGTTTAACATGTAGTGCCCAAGATAGGTGGCAAGAAAAGTGCACACCTAGGTATTTATAACCTAGTGCTGATGGAAAATATGGTCTCATTGATAGAACAGTTGTAGTGTCGTGGGTCAGAGCGCCGATGAAAGGAATCTAATGTACATTTACTAATGTTTAATGACATTTGCCACAAATCGCACCAGGTTTGAACACTATTGAGATCATTTTGAAGTGATACCTGTTCACTTTGATTAGTAATATTACGATACGCAACACAATCCTCGGCATATAGGCGGATGTCGCAGGAAACAGAAGGGGAAGGTCATTAATGTAAACCAGAAAAAGGAGGGGGACTCAAAACGGTACCCTGGGGGACGCCGGAGGTTACGGATGCGTAGTTAGATGAATGGTTATTGACGTTTACGAATTGTTTGCGATCCTACAGGAAATTACCGATCCACATTAGTAGACTCCGGGTCAATGTTAAGTTGGGAAAGTTTGATGTATTAGGCGTTGATGAGGAGCCTTGTCAAATGCTTTAGCAAAATCCAAGAAAATGACGTCGGTTTGTATGTTGTTATCGAGATTCATATGCAGGTCATGGGCAAGTGTGGCAAGTTGAGTTTCGAATCAAAATCATTTTCTGGATCCACGTTGCTATGAACGAATTAAACATTAGTTTCAAGGAAATGCGCAATATCCATAATTTTGGATGATACGCAATTTAGTGAAATGGGAGTGTGGTTAAGAGGTGAGCACCGGTCCCCTTTTTTAAAGATACGAATGACCTCCTTACTTTTCAAGTGGAACAAGGCCTAGAGTGAGGGACTGAACAAATATCACTGACAGTGAAAGACTTCAGATATTTTTAGTGTTTTTCAGAACCTTGGAATTAATATGGTGAATATTTGTCGAGGAGGAAAGTTTTATGGAGTCAATTTTGTTAACAATACCAGGTGGAGCAAGAGTAATCGGATCCATCATTGGAGACTGTGTGCTGATGATAATGTATGCCTTTACTATAACGTTTGGATGTATAATAGTACTTTATTCATCGTTATTATCATAATTTCCTAGTGACATTAATTTATCCCGCGTGGCACCGAAACACTTGTAGTGACATTCGCTGAGCTGAAGTGCACTTGGTTGAAGTGCACTAAATTAGCCCGTGTGACAGGGGTATAACACCGTAAAACGTTTTGTGACAGAAACCATCATAAATAATAATAACAACCAACGAAGGGTATTTCAGCAAAAGGGCGTATTGCCCCAAACTAGCCAGTTTGGCAAGTTGCTCTCTGTAACAAACATATCCTGGAAATTCTTTATTTTGGAAAAGACACGCGACAGGAATGAAGCGAATAGGCGAGCAATTCGCAGTCCACGCACCTAGGAAACCAGGTTCAGTACAGTGTCTATACTCAGCATTGATTTGTCACCTTCAGTTTTATGTCTTCCGGCGTTTTATTCAATCCGCGACTTTTATGCTAAATACTTTCTGGCACCAGAAAGGACAGGATCCGGAGAAATTGCGAAACAGCGCGCTGTGCACTTGTCATTATGAAGTATTTGCAAGCTCCAGACGGCGGTGTGAGGGCACTCTAGGCGCTTCGGTTTTAGGAAGTGTTCAGAGGCTGAAAGCAATGAAATTGGAGATCCGAACAAGGCCGACTTCTGGGCGCCCGAGAAACCACGAGTGCTACGGCTATGACCGATAACCGCGGCCATGTGCCCAGTCTAAACCTACTCGGCGTAGCGAAGTAATACACAACATCGCCCAGCCTTTGATCCGGCACTTTGAATTCGCAGATGCGATGCGGTGGGGTGCTTTCTTTTCCCTCAGCATTTGTTTCAGTACCATGGATTTCCAGAATTTTAGTTAGTTGCAAGGTGAAAGCTATCAATTGGTCCGAGGACTCCAACACAAGTGATGGTGGAATATTCTCTATGTGTTGACGGGTAACCGTCTCCACAAGACAAAAAGGGGTCGATTGTGACGGTGTTCCGGTTTCTCCTGTTCCCCCTTTCTGCACCACTAGTCATTCATATGCTTCCAGGGAAGCTTCTACTGCTACTTACCAATGAATCATTGTCTACAGAAAATATGAGGAATTGCAAATATTAGCAGTGCACTCCTAGTGAAGCCATGATACCCTAGTTTCTTGTCTATAATTCGAGTTTTTTCTTCAATATTTTTGTTTCCGTATTTTCTACAAATCATATACGCTTTTGTTTGCTATAAGTGCGACCTTAACCACTCAAGTTTACCGCGGGGCTGCATTTTTTTGTTTGATTTGTTGGCGTTAATATTGCAACTGAATGGGGCTCTCGCGTGCCCATATGTCGTGATAACAACACACACGTGCAGGCTCGTCAGTGCAGTTTCGCCGCCCCCATCGTACGGATGCAACATACTAAAAATATTCCTGCATCGTCTTCTCAAAGAAAAAATGCAAAAATCCAGAAACAAGCGTTTACTTTACTGTAAGCTTAAAAGTATTTAAATCAGAGCACTAGAGTTGTTTCATATGAGTGCATTGGCACACAGTTTCGATCAGGGAGGTCGGAACAGTTGTTCAGGGTGGTTCAGGCAGTACTCGTGGGGTGGCGCTGTCGCTCGCCCACGCGGTAGAAAATCTCCCTTTGCTTCTAAATCAAAAGCAAAGGCCACAAGGAATGCCGCTGTCTAGCCCGGCCGTACATCAACTTCGCTCGTAAATTCTCTAATTGTCTAGTTCCTTTGACATGACAGACGCATGACTTCATGACTTGAAAAAACAGGAAAAGCCAAAATGGCTCGCATTCGCCTCTCCAGTAACTGACATCTTTAAGAAACGCAAAGCCTAGCAAGTCTCGAGCATGCCATCGCTCCGTGAGAAATGCGATCGCGACATTAACCCATAAGAACGCTAAATAATGAATTATTAAGTCAGGAATGTAAAATTAAGTGCCTTGTGATTCTTTTGTCGGCATTCTCATCGACTGACGTCGCAATCCTATTGAATGCGGGGCGATGATAAGGCGCACCCCACTCGCCGCACCCTGCATTCTTAAGCTGTCGTTGGTTACACAAGCATTTTCCTCTCCCACCCTTCAACCCCCACCCGTCTTGACGCTACCATTAAGGTGGCATTAACCGTAAAATCTCCACATATCGGCATTGTTTGTAATTCCTGGGGACGCCTGTCATATTAAGAACGCGAGCCCTTGGTTGCTTTGATTGGGAACTCTGCACTTGGCCATCGGGTGAGGTTCAACGCAACGAGCGTAGACTTTACAACATTGTGCGACGCGGCTTTTGTATCCCCCTCTCACGGCTGATGGCGAAATCCTTCCGATGTATTTATAGGCTTCATAAACAATCCGTGATAGGCCGGAGCAGCCGACGCCCGGCGAGCTTCCACCACAGAGACGCGAGTACAAGGACGGCTGTTTCAGCGCGTTCGACTGGCAGCGGTTCGTCTAAGACCGCACACCATTCCCATCGCTTCGGGGCTTGAGAGCCTGCCAGCGAGCAAAGAAAATGGTGGCGCCATATGGTGCTTCGATCAGAAACCACGCTGTTTGTTGACGTTTCGCTGCCCGTTCCGCGGACCAACTTGCTCTCCCTGTTAACAATCTTCTCTTGAGGGTCCTCTTGCGAAGGCATAAGGGGGTGACTCACACGCTGTGCATGGAATAATAACCACAGTTGGGACGCAATTTGGATACCGCGTGTTTCGGGCTTCTTTTGGTTCGAACGGTTGGATGGTTTATCGCATTATTTGTGTTAACATATTCTGCACATTTATGTCAACACAATATGCACATTTATGTCATCATATTTCGCTGAGGAATACATTTTGCATATTTCGGGCACTTTAAAAAAAAAAAAGCAATGTTCAGCTGAAAAAAAGAAAAACAGTTCGACAACAAAGTCTCTGTCACGCACTTTTGTAATATTGCTAAACAACATGCTATAAAACTGTTCGTATCAATCCACCTGGTTGCAATAAAATAATATGTATAAACATTTGTACATAATTTGGGGATTCTAGAGAAGATATATAACATTTATTAACATCACGGCTCTTTCAGTCTAGCAAAACAGCAATGTTCAATGCCTCGTCTAAAAAAAAAAGAAAAAAAAGAAAAAACGTGGCTAGATAAATAAGTGACACTTTTTGTAGTAAATTACATGGACTACTCTTTTTTCTTACCAGACCGCCCGTAATCAGCAGGCGCGTTGTAAACTTTCTTGAGGGTTTTATCGCCGCATACAATGACGTTGAAGGCAAGTTTTAATGATTCAGTATTCGACGAGAAGGCCAGATTTTCAGGTTCGAGTTCAGGAGGCACTCCTTAAACTAGAAGACGCCCGAATATTCGCTGAAGTGCACGTCGCACAGGATGCCCTGGGCTCTGCAAGCCATTTGTCAAATGAGTTTCCTTCTGTAGGCAATACGAGACCACTCGAAGAGGTCGCCGCGTGACTGATCTGTCGAAAGAGGTCTCGCGTTTAATTCAACGTCACATACGCACATATCGACATTGTTTCATTTTAGTAAAAAAAAAAAACTGCTTAGACGATCCTGACAAATCACGAAAATTTCATGCATTTCAGTCTCAAACGACAGCAATCTCGGACTCCGCTCAATTTATCAAATGCTCCTGTCGCAAAAAGCAGAGGCACCACAAAAATGAGCTAGGTTCGGTGTTCATCAAATAGAGTTCTCAGTGTTGTTATATATAAAAAAGTTTCTTCATTGGAACAACTTTGTTGGCCCGCTTACAGGCTTTGTAGCTGGTTTGCCAAATATTATGAAATCTTCTTGAAGCCCTTCTTTGTAAGAAATCTACAGACGGGAACATCAGTCTCATTAAAAAAAATGATCCGAGAAAAATACTTGAAAGGCAATATTAGATGCTTGGGAGCAGAGCGTGTTGGTTCACGTGATGGATGGAAGATGTGGTTGCGTTGTCCCAGTGCTAATTGTTTACTCTTTCTTCATCCATCAATTGTTAAATTTTGAGGTAAATACCGAGAGTTTAACTATCCTTTAGTGCAGTGATTTATAAAAAATACAAGTTGCCACAAATTATAACAACACCAAAAGAAACATTATATTATTACGAGCTGAATCCATCGAGTGTATGAAAAAACACAGGTGTATCCCGAATTTGCCAGGCATAATAAACAAACGAGGCACATAGAACCAAGAAAAAATTAAATTGAGATTTTAACGGAAGAAAGGTTAGAAGCTCTACGAAACATGTTTGTATAGCACTATGTGGCAATGTGCAAATGTAGGATGTTTGATTAAATAATGGTTCAATGGAGAGGAACAGTCAGATTATTATGCAGCTTAAAATAACCGGTGTTTAAAGAGAAAAAAAACGTGTCTTTTCCCTCAGAAAAAAAAAAAAGCGGCACAACGTTGAATTTTTTACATTCCCTCAAATGTAGCGTTAATGATGCACCAGATGCCGAAGTTTTTGAACTTGCCGTTATCCCATTTAGAAGTTACAAGCGATTTTCCAAAATGTTCAACGATAAAATAAGGCACGTGCGAGGTTTTGGACGCCATTTATCTCTATGCATTATTAATGCGAAAGCATTAAATGACTCATGGAGCGATCCGGCGTTATCTGAGCTTAGAGCCGGAGTCATCGGTGTCTGTAGCAGCGATAAACGGCACCTAAATTCCCGTGAGCGAAACGGGACCTAAATTCCCATTGGCTGCGACGCGTCATGTGGCTCCATAGCAACGGCGTCATCGTTGCTAAGGAGCCAGCCGAATTGCTGGCGGCGCAGCGCAAAGAGTAAAAACACGTCAAAACAAAGTAAATTAATAGCTTTGAAACGAAAGTTTGGTACATTTCGGTCTGGGTGGGAATCGAACCCGGACCTCCGGGGTGCGAGACGAGCATGCTTCCCCGACGCCACGGCGGCTGCACGGTTCCGGCTGACTAAAGCTGAGCCTAGTGCGTGCGTCATGCTTTCGCATTTCCGCACGTAAGCAGTCCGAAGTGTCTCTGCCAAATTTTTTAGCTTTGTCGTCAGCCATTTTTTTATGGGAAACTTCGTAAAGCTGTTTATCTCTGTCAAAAGCAACTGTTATGTTGCTTTTTCTCTGTCTTCCCTCTCCAAATGGAGAAAAGTAAAGCATTTCGTTGATTGATTGATTGATACCTGATTGATTGAGTTGATCGGCCGATTGATTGATTGATTGATTCGATTGGATTGGGCTTGCGGAGTTAGGTAATAAAGCGCTCTGAACCTCTCGCACCTGGTCCAGTCCACGAGTGCAACCTTTCGGGCAGAAGCTGACCGTCCAGATATGCATGGCTTAGTTTTGCCGTTTGAAAAACAAGGTTATTTTTATCTGAGAAGGAAATAGTACACTTTGTGAAGATTATGATACAGGCTATTTGTTGACGTGTGTTTACTAAAACAAGATGCAATAGGTTCTTTAAAGGGAATAACATTATTGAGTAGCATTTTCCCTGGGTGAGCCTTGCCGCGCTATTTTCGACTGTCTCAAAAGGATTGGATCAATAAGTTTGATATGAATTTCAGATATCTGTGGTGCATTTAGATTGTTTCTATGTATAATGCGCCAGTTTCTGTAGGTATGCGAATGTTGTTTTAAAATGTTTGCTTGTAGTAGTCAAGGGAGCGAAACGGCTCTGTGTATATGTTCATTGTAAGTAATCCATTAATACTTAAAATAACTAGAACAGTACCTATTGAATAAAGTGAATAATCATTATTTTGGACTGGAAACGTTTTTGAGCCATTGACGAGTCAATATTGGTCGAACTCGCTCATTGGACAAGTGTCTATAGTCCGTTGCGAACTCAAGAAGGTAGGGCGAGGGAAAGCAAGGCCGGGGAGGAGGGAGCAGGCGGAACGCTGGAGAGAGGAAGGTTTCCTCCTCTCCTCTCCAGCGTTCCGTCTGCTTCCTCCTCCCGGCCTTCTTTCCCTCGCCCTACCTTCTTGAGTTGCAACGGACTATGACTGTGTAGCGGAAATATTAACAAAATTATTTCATTGTACTATGATATGCAGCGCACCTCATCTAAAATGTGCATGTTGAGAGACAAAAAGCAAAAAGCGTTTTCTGACCTTGCAAAGACATCAAGAGGGCAAGAAATCTTGAGTGGGTGATATTGAAGCTTGCCGAACTTCGAAATGATTGTGAAGTCGTCAGGCTTTGATTTTTCATATTATTTTAAAACCTTATAAGTGGCATGAATACATTCTACTTTATAATATTTATCTCGAGAGTGTTACAAAAACAGCTTTATATTTGTGGGATAACGAGTTAACAGTAAACGGGGTCAAGTTTGCAATCTCCGACGTCCGGGAGAAGCGTTAGTTTGTTTTTGTTTCCCCGCTTCAGTAAACAATAATTTGTTAACAAAATATGTTTAATATAAAAGCTGGCTTGAGATGGAGTCACACATAAGAAGGCACTGATAAGTCTTGAGCTTTACCATGATTCCCTTGTCTAATAATGGCTTAGGGAATTGTGTAAGAAAATATATTATCTTAGAAGATTGTGTGCCAAATTTGGTCCCTCTAACCTTTTTCTTTGATGTTTTTTGTGTTGAAGTGAAGAAGTCGTAGATTGTTATGAACTTCACGCAGTGTCGCGCTGGGATGACATTTCTCTTTGCGCAAGAAAAGTGAACAAATAATATTCTTGATACTATATCAGCCACAGTAGGGGGCTAATGCCCCTCATATGCAACAGTAAAAAGGTTTGTGGTTTGATATCGGACATGCCATTTCAGCACCGAAGATGAGCATCCTAGGAGGACTGTGGAAGAACCCTCTTAGGAAAATCTGGATACTTTTCACGAAATAATTTTGGAAAAGAGGAGGATATCAGCTAAATGCACAGCAGATAGCCTGAACATATGTGAGAACGCATTGGCCACAGACTGAAGAATGTACTGGATATGAGGAAGGTTTCAGTTCAGTGGGCCCCAAAATTCCTCAAGGCTGACCAGAAGCTTGAACATGTGACAACTTCTCAGGCCATTCTTTGACATTTTGAAGCATATGAAGCAAACGTTTTGGAACGACTGGACACTATGCACGAGACATGTCGATTTTTCTGCAACCTTGACAAACCAAGAGGAGTCATAGAAGTGAAGACATTCAGTTTAACCCCGACCAAAAATTTCGAATTCAAATGTCTGCACGCAAGGTGATGGCAACCGTGTTTTTAGACAATGTGAAACTGTGCAATAAATTGCTGCTGGTTAAGAAAAGCAGGACAAGCTCATCCCACAAAGCCCTCCACTCCTTTAGCAGAGTCTGGAGATGAAGCGAAGAGGGACTCGCCTCCTCTCCAGTGTTCACTCTGCTAAAGGCGAACGAGCTAAGGCTTTTGAGGAATAAGCTTGTCCTGCTTTTCTTAACCTGCAATCAAGGTAAAGTGAATTTTCCTTGAACACTAACAATTCATGTTATCATTAACATGAATTCTTAGTGATGATTCACTCACAAAGTATAGTGAATTATCCAGGAGTAAGTGCTACGGGCGCAGCGGCTTATTATACATCACGGTTGGACAAAGCGAGGCAGGAGCTGGTCAAGAAACGTGGACGAAAGTTGTCGGACGGAGCGGTGTTTTTGCACGACAATGCCTCCGCACACAAAGGCCTCCTTCATAATGCAGAAACTGACCCATATCGAATTTGTGATTGTGCAACATCCACCTCATTCAGCAGATTTTGCACCCAACGACTGTCATTTGTTTCCCAATATTGAGAAACACTTGAAGGGCGAGCATTCTTCTGCCAGTGAAGATGTCATAGGTACCGCAAGCAAATAGTTCCATACCAAAATCACCATAATTTTTCCTTGAGGGACTGCAGAAGCTGGAGTACCGATGTCAAAAGTGCATTCACCTTTGAGGAAAACAATCTAAATACAGTCATGTCTCGTTAATACAGACCCCGGTAATATGAATACCCCACTATGTAGAGAACATTTCCAGGCACAAACTGGGTAAATACATGCATTTTGGTCGTTATTATGGACAACTTCTATTATGGACGCTTTTTTTTTCATGGAGAGCGGAGATAGCTGGCAAGTTTTATTCCTGAACGAACTTCTTTGTAGATAAACCTCAAAATTTATCAGATATAGTTATATTTATTTCCTTTGCTAATATTTCATAATAACCAAAGACACGGAACGATAACAAAACAAAAAGATAAATAAAAACGGACAAAACAACAAGTCTCCATTGAGACTTGTTGTTTTGTCTGTTTTTATCGTTCCGTGTCTCCGGTTACTATGGAAGTTCTTCACCAGCTCGCCTGTGTTTTCCCTTTCTTTTTTCGCTAATATCCAGGTCCCAGGCACTACCGACGTGGGAAGGCACGCTTCAGTTCGTCGATCCGTCCGTGCTTTGTCTTGCTTTCTTTAACTGCTTAACTCTGTGCGTCCTCGGCTTCCTGTAGGGCGTCGTCCTTTCCGGCGTGTCGACCCTTGGTCGGGCCGAGCAGCGTGTACACAGAGCCGGCCGTTCCTCGCATGGGGCGTCGAAGAGCGCGGCTACCCACGTGCCGATCTGCAGGGGGAGAACGGGCCCGTCTGCGGCGAGACTGCGCGGGCACTTCGGGGCACCTGCGGCGGGGTTGCCTTTCCACCGGCTGCGCCTCGTCGACAGACGCATGCCAGTGCCCCGGCGGCGGCGGCCGTCGCCCTCGATACGGGGGATCGCGCAGACGCCACCCTCTGCAGTGGATACGGTCTCTCGTTCCACCGGCGCTGAAGCGATGACTTTCGGAAGGAAACGAAGAATGTGCGATGCGTGTTCCTTTAGACACTGGGAAGTTAGCCAGCCCCAATGTACGTCAGGTGTCTACTGTAGATGAGAAATTTAATCAGTGAAGTACCACTGCTTTCCAGGGGCCTTTATTAAAAGAAAGAGATAAGAAGGTATTTGAGTGAAAAAACAAGAAGAAAATGTTAAGGTTTTAATGTAGGCACCTTAAAATGATGCGTCTTAAGTTTTCTTTGAATCTTATCAGTAGGAGCGCACGTAATCGCAAATTAAAATTTGGACGTAGCCACACGATGAGCGCCAGAGCGGAGGAGAGAAGAGTAGCAAAAGTGACGTCATCGGCGGGGTCATGTGACCCTGCTCTCCACTAAGCTGGCTAGGGGATGTCAAAGATGACGACACTATGCTTTGGGCAGATTACAGACGGCAAAGAGGCTCGCCGCATCCTTGCGTTAATCGCCTGACGTGTTGGTTGTTTTCTTGTTTGTTTACGTGTTTGCGAAATTTTCGTGGCACCGAAGCAGCTGACTCGAGCCGTTGCACGATGCCGCACTCCCGTGTAGCCGACTCCTCTATCCAAGAATGTTTTTCCTTGTTTTAACATATTCCGTTACTCACTGCTTGACAGTGGAGGGTTTATGTTGTAATAACTGACCATGCGATGCATCATGGGATCTGTAACGGTGCAACCTGTTTTAGCAGGAATTTTTTATAGTTGTTGATACCATTTAAGGCTACATATTTTTGAAACGTAAACGTATATTTTGTTATATATTTCTGTCAATAGGTATACATTCACTTCAGGAGCGCATTTTAAAAATCCAAAACATGTGGCTTTTTTATTTTTGTGAATTGAGCTCTTTTTGCAAGTTACACTGTTATTTTTTGTCGTATTAAATTCGCGGCTCATACAATGGTTCATCGTGCCGTAGAAATACAATAGGACGATGATAATGCACGGTGGTCAAATGCAGTCAACAAATCTTGAGAGAAGTATGTGAATGCCGAGGCCCAGGAAGCCTTCACGAATTCAACATCAAATTGGGTGCTACCGGGCTCACATGCCCGCTTTCTCTAAAGCTACAATTGCGTAATAATTTACCCGTTTCATCCCTGGGGACGCTCCCCGTCGCCAGAAGCCGGTTATAGTATCCCTCTTACCCACTTCAGCCTTGGTGAACAATGCAGCCTGCACGGTCACGTGTCCAGCAGCAACCAAGCATGAAGACCCATGTGTGCCGATTTTTGTCCTCTGATGCCCGTTTTGGGGAGGGTCACGCTAATCCCGCCCGACGCGTCCTGTCAATAGCACTCCGTTTATTGTAAACGTTTTACACTGCACGTGTGAAGTCGGCTATGCCGCGTCGTTAACCTTCGGCACAAGCCGTTCCTTGCGTCTGCCCGTTTTACTGCTGGGGATCATTTTTCTGCTTTGCCAGCGGCCAAAACGCCTACTATGCCACGTCGAGGGTCCTCTGGACAGATGCCCTTTGAGGAGCCACCGAAAGATTTCGAAAAACCTGAAGCCGAAACGTATTTACAAGAACAGAAGCATCGGCGCCCGACTGCTTCCGCAATCGACGAGATGGTCCTTTAATGACGTAGTGGCACGTCGCACGTGGCTAGCCAATGGCGTGCCGCTGCGATCGGCGATCGCTTCCGTTTTCTTCGCTTTTAGTGATTAGTTTGTGTCAAACGGTTGCAATATTTAGACTCACCAGGCACAAACACGTCAGCATCAACCAGTAATCATTTTTGTTTTCGAAAAACTTTTTAGCTTTTCTTTAAGGTGAAACGAAGTAGGTCATCTACAGGCACGAAAGGCCTAACCCGTTAAATATCACACACTTCAGAAAAAAAATTCTGCTTCGAACATGCGTTGTAATATTTGCTCAGGGTTTCGGTCCATCAATCGATAAAGTATCGCGTTTACAGAAGGCGTGCTAAAGTCAGCGTGGCGGATATCTGAGTCCAGTTACGCGGAAGTACGGGAACCACGATATCAGAACATGCAAAAATGCAATCTTGACTCTGCGACGTCCTTCGTTGGCGAAGTGCCATAGATACGTGACGGGCAGCCCCCGCCGGTCGATTTATGGCGGATCCCGTTTGCAGTAAGCGAGTCAAGTGACTCAGGCCCCTCATTCTGTGTGTCTACGTTTTCTCTTCCTCTTGTTATGTTCCTTGTGTTGCATTTCGCCACCTAGAATACACTCCTCTTTCAGCGACAATTGCTTTTGACCCAATGAGGCAGACTCAGACAACAAAACAATATATTGGCCAGCAAAGGAAATAATATACATGTTTTCATATCGTCGCCATCTGGCTTTTGTCTAGAATATTTTTTAAATAAAAACTGTGTTTTCAACAGTAACCATATCATGAAGATTTCTTTTTCTATTTTATGGGCACGCCTAGAAATAATGTATTAGAAAAACGAAACTATACATTCATGTCTTCAGAAACAAAATTATTACAATAACATGACTGACGAAGGTAAAACAGCCGGGGAAGAGGTGCATTTTTGGAAATGTCTCTTTATCGCGTAAAGGGCTAACTAGAACAGAATGTAATTTTCTCTACAAAATGGAAACAAATGTTATCATAATAGTGACCAAGAGTCAAGTTCGCAATTACAATTATGAAAATGAGGCATAAAACACTGTACCCTCCGGGAAACTCAAAGAGGCTGTCATTGGTCCTCAGCTTGATTACCATAGGCAGAAGCTCACCTTTCATCGCGGTCGATTATGGGATTGCTTATACTAATCCAGACGTGTGCGCGTGCATTGAAATATGTAATGAATTACAAAAACAAATTACCGAGCCTCAAATGCAAAGGATTACCGTTACAATTTACTTTCGCTGAAAAGTAGCGGATTACTTTACTCGTAACGTTGCAAATTACTTTCATGCTACTCTTCTCCTACACTGATCAAGGAAACAATAGAAACAATTTTGATGTTTTCAAAAATGTTCTGCAACACACCTTCTATTTCTTATACGCCCACATTATCGTACTTCTTGCAAAAATAAAATATTCTATTTAAGAGAAAGAAAGTAGGAGCACTCCGCCATCCCGCTAGCTTATGGCGACAGGAAATGATCCCTGGAAGTCTGCAGACAAAGCTAGCGGTGAGCATGCCCAGTAGGAGGGTCTACCTCCGGCTAGGAGATTCGGCCAGAGGTAAGAAACCGATCTACGAGAGTTGCCTTTTGAAACGGGTATTTCAAGCGGTGTAAAAGTAAAAAAAAAACAAAGAAACAGAAAAAGCTTTCTCCTGCCCCCCCCCCCCCCAAAAAAAACAAAACAAAAAAAAAAAACACGACGGAAGGGGTTGTGGAAAGAGGCGGAGCCTACTACGCACTGTCGTCTTGATCTTTTTTCCCGGCATATTTGTATATGCCTTGGACGTTTTTTTAGTGTGTCATAGTGACCGGTCAGACCGAAAAGAGTTCTTTTTTTCCGGTTATTTCCTGCTTTACGATGTGTTCTATTTAAACTTGTTGACCTTGATATATTTATGCTGCTGAATTTCCTGCTCATATTGCTCCAGTTTTTATATTATGTGCATATTTTTAATAAGTAATGAATAATTAAAGTAATCCGTTACCAATATTTTGTAACGAAATGCCATTACAAATTATTGCCGCAAGAAAGTAACGTGACGATTAGAAATTACTTGAAAAAGTAACAGATTACAAGTAATTCGTGATATGCAAGGGGTCTATTCCCAAGTCTGCATTAATCCTTTAGTGGCCTTAGAGCGTACACGAAGGGGCAGTGTTATGATCGAATAAATATTTTAATAATGTATTTATTCAAAATACCCCTAAAGGCCTTCCGAAGGAGGGTATTACATGTGGGCAGTAAATAAAATACAGGAAATATATAAAATATCTCTAATATCAACATGACAGCAAAAGAAAACACAAAGAAACAAAGAAGGTGCTAAAGCTATTGAATAAGGTGAATATAAGTAAAATTCACACGAATAATACTCCTCTATCATAGGTCATAAAGCTGCTTATGTGAGAAAAGAAAGTGGCACTCTGGTCGTCAATTTGCATGCAGAATCCGTTGCGTCATTGCTGTGAGGGGACTATCTTTACACGTCGAGACTTTTCGATTAGCAAATCTAAAACTTATTGTTGTGCGTGATGATATTGCGCGTGAGTTCTCGTATATTGAGAAAAAACGTATAGACAAGCAGAAGATAAGGGCCCTAAGAGGAATAAAGCCTGTGTCAAAGAAGCTCTTCAAGCCATCCTTGCCTTTCACCGCAAGCTGAGCTACCATTAAATAGCGCTCATGTCAGAACTGGTTCTTTGATAGAGGAGGCCCGTCTACTGGACCGGCTCCTGAAAATTCTTGTGAGAGGTATTTATCTTTGACACAATCCAGGAGCATCTTCGAGGCAACCTAGACTATCCAGACTACGCTCTAGGCGAAGTGGCGTTCTCCAAGAACAGATCCTAGGTTGTGCAAGAGGACACGGGTGAGCAAAACATCACCGTGCTCACTGCTGGGATGACAGGGCACTGTTTTAACAATTTTCATGATAAAAAAAGACAGGTGCCAAGACAGCGTCTCAGACAATATTTTTGCGGGTTTGGCTTTGAAATCTTATTACCGTGGAAGTCGCTCTCTAGCTTTTAGGCGTTTGTTTTAATTTGCGTTCATATACCAAATTTGGCAAACAGCGCGCAATAAGAAGAATAAATTTAAGAGAACGCGCTTTTCTTTTCTAGCTTTATATTCTCTGTATTCGTTTTTCCTGCACTGTTTACCCATTCTAGTGACTCGGAACCAGATCATATCGCCAACATTGTCATTTTTGATGCAGAGCATCTCAACAACCAAGAACGCCGTCAGCGTGCCTGTAGAATCAAGCCCCATTGTGAAAACGGGAAATATAAACGGACCTCCACAATTCTAATCAGCGATCACCTCCGCCAAATAAGATGACATGCACTCAGTCTCAGAGCTGACGGGATCTCGATGTCTCAGCAGCCCACCGGTGTTTTATTCTCACATAACCTATTGATTTGATATATACCGTGTTTGTCAGTTTCTCTGAGACCGCGGTCGGGAGTATGGAGGGTTAGCGGACGGTTTTCACATGTCGGGTTACCGCTCTGCTCACGTGCTTCAAAGTCTGAATTAAGTGAATAAGGTTTAGCCACTTCTATACAATAGCGTTTTGAGCAAATGCGATTTCCTAAAGATTTTCTATAGTATGATTGAACAAGTCGCATTCTCGGTAACGCTCCCAACTTTCGCTTCCAGAGCATGCTTCGAGATTGAAAACGTGGCCTCCGGATACGAATGCCGCTGTTAGTAAGCACGATCCGCTTAGACTTTCCCATTTAAAAAGATAACTACGATCAAATACACCGTAGGAAGGTCTGCAGGCCGACTTCGGGCAGGAGATGGCAAGAACGTTCCCGAAGAGGTTTTTATCCTCGGGAGGAGCACTTGCTTCGCTACACCCAACGCTCTATTGCACACGTGCTGCCCCGCTTGGAGCGCGACGCTTAGTTTTTCAACGTAAGTGTGCGCATACCTACACGACTTTCAAAGTGTCATTCACGCAAATGGTAAGCGTCCTATTCACAGGCACCAAATGCAGCAGCGTCCACTCCGGATCTCAGTGTGCGCAGCTTGATCTTGGTAATATAGAGAGGGTGTGATTGTTAAAGAAACTTCAGGCACAGCTAACATTATCCGGTTGCCGACATGCAGCGGGCACAAAAGTGCTTCATGCTTAAAAATGTTTTAACGGTATATTCATCAGAGGTTGCAATTCAGGCATATAGGTAACTTGGTGCTTAGATTTGGCCGCTTCTTCGTAATAATAGCTGCCTGTTGGTGGTGCACAGTGGCTTTGAGGATTGTGGAATTATCGTAACTGACAACCTGAAGAATGCAGGGTGTGGCGTAGTCCAGGAATCTTATCACCGCGCCTGAATGAACTACGTTGAGGCATCAGACGTTGAAGGACGAATCAGAAAGCAAGAGGTGTGAACATCAGAAGTTACGCCCTGCAATTTTAAGCTTTCAGTGAATATAGTATATTTTAAAGAAAGCCAGCAATATTAGCCATAATGCAGCAAGGCTGAAAGTACTAGTATTGTGTTCGTTACTAGAGCTCCAGTTTCTGAAGGTAAGTGTTTTTTTTTTTTTTACTTCGATTTGTTTGAAATTCAAGCCTGACACATCGATTTATATTTTCTTATAAAGTTGAAGTAGTAGGAGACACATTGTTTTTTTCGGGACTTCCTTAAAACTTAAAGTGAAAGGTATCTAATATTTTAAAGAATAACTAATCAAGGAGTTTTGCGTTCAAAGCCCACACTGCTTCACATATTTTGCACATAATTTCAAAGTAAACATTAGATGTCTCGAAAGGCGATTGGCATTAAACAAGCTGGAGGATAGTTTTTCGGAAATTAGAAGAGTGCTTGCTTTTTACCCGTAGTTGAAGTCACGTGCGATGTAAGATATTTCAAGTATCTTGATCACGGACGAACTAATCTTGGAAAAGTCCCTGCACATGACCACTTTATGGAAACGTCAATGACAGCTTTGTTCTTATTATGGTCATTATACTTCAAAACAAAAACTGAGACAGAACCTTCACCAACGAGAGATAACTGCACACAATGGTACCTGTAAAATGTGAAAACGTCTGCGTCCAGTTTGGCACACAAACAAATATTTTCCGAAGTTTTTGATTGATTATTACATCTCGAGCCTCAAATTTTATCACACCGGAGATGTTTCCAGCAGTCTTTGACAAACCGTTTTCAGTGTTTCTTTTCAAATGATTTCTCTCGGCTTTTGTGCTTATAACAAAGAAGATACTTGAGCTTCTTTAACAATTTAAAAGAACATCCTGTAGACTGACATGGCTATTCTGTAACGCGTCTGGTATAAGTAATAAATTGTCTTCTATCTATGACAGTTCCGACTGCAATGGTAAAACTAGGAATGTAAAAAAAGAGGCAAAAACAAAAAGAAAATTACGTGCGTTATTTTTATTTTGTTGATACCTTGGTACATTTAGGAAAAAATTAACGCAGGACGTTAAGGAATTTGTTTTCCTTGCCAAGTAACGAGTGTTATTAAGATGGCAAGTTGGGCTAGTTGGTTGAACATTTTTGAAGTAGAACGCCTAAAGGCAAGGACAGGGTAATATAATTGCTAACAGGACACGGTGTATATAGATGCCATCAGGACTTGCCGTGTCCTGTTAGCAAATATATTATTCTGTCCTTGTCTTTAGGCGATTTACTTAAAGAATCGGAAATTGCTCGTTCAAAAGAATGTAGCTCGAGTAGGTTTCTTTCATCATGGGGATGCCAACAACAGTGTACTGGCGGTGACGCAGGGGACAATATGTACTGTGCAGAGAAATACATGGTCAGGCTTTCAACGGAATACGACGTTTTATTTTAACGCAGCTATTCGAGACCAGTTGAGTTAAATCACATCTCGTCAGTCATGGCATCGAACAAAATTTGACGCCGCTGCAGCCTTTGACATCGGAAACATATCGCATTACTATTTCATGTGTATAGAGCCCCGCGCGTATGGCAGTTTTATCGATCCGAATTCAATCCACATTCGCGTACTTAGTATCCGCATCAACCGATCGAATGTTCTTAAACACTCGTATTTTATTACTTTCTTTTAAGCTATAGATACCTAGATTAGCGCCAAAATGCCATTGAACGAGCGCCGCAGACTCGACAGGTAGTGAACCAAAAATATTGAGGAATGATGAAAAAAACACCGGCTATTAACTCAGCATTACCACATATTAGTGTAAACGCTAAGCAGTTCAAGGCGAAGATATTTAAGACCTTTCAAACGTTTTAGAAGTCTGGAAGTCGCTCTAAGAACACGTACCTACATTCCCGTTTATTTTTTTATTCCAATGAATTTTTACGTTTATGATAGCAGGTAAGGAGTCATTTCATCGCCAATACATTTTTTTAATAGCTTAGGGTCACGTAATTAGGAGTTATCCCAGGGGCATACGGAGTGAAGCCGGTCAACGGATATATACGTGCATGCAAACCACGTCCGACCTAGAGCCGACGAGTTGGGGATGACGAAAATAATCCCTGGAGAAGGGGAGCAAGAGGGACAAAGGACAAACACAAATCTCCAAACACAGCTAAGTAACTGGTGCGCGACCGAAAAAATCCGCCCGGTCCGGGTATCGAACCAGGGACCTCTCCATTTCCAGTGGAGTCTTGTCCAGCTCGCTTGCACCTTTGCATTTAATTGCATTATAATCGAGTTGGGAATAAGCGACGGACGCCGATCCAATCTTTCCGTGAAGATTATGTATTTTGGCTGATTGGCATATCATATACTGTGAAAATAAAAAAGCATTATCTCTGGCTGATGCCAAAAGAGATGTAACGCGTTAGTGGCTTTAATTGGGGTTCTTTACAGCTCTTCGGGCGCCGGTCGGCCTTGGAGCCCTCAGTCTGCCTCAGCGCGCGGTGCCGTTTTCCCGCCAATTCTGCCTACACTGAAATCGGTATATAAAATGCACCAAGTCTGGTTTTCGCGTCAAATTTATATATGAGGCTCCGACGGACAGGCGCACACAATCTTACGGCTTCATTTTCTAAAAAAAAAGAAATAGGAAAAAAATATTTGCTTTAAGAAAAGAAGAAGAAAGCTATCAAGAAGAAGAAACAGCGCTCGATGTGTACGCTTATCTTCTGCTCGTGCGTGGTTTTTCTAGCCCTTCATTCAATTTTTTACGTTTGCACACGAGTGCAACGTAACAAATATCCGCGGATATTTTTATCCGCGGATGAACCGCAGATTATTCTCTGCATTTCCGCGGATGACCCGCGGATTATTCGCGGACATCCGCAGAAAACTGGCAAATGCGGATAAAAATGAATTAGATTTGACGGATTGCGGATCGGATGTGGACATCCGCGGGTCCGCACTACATTTTTGCCGAAGCGGCCCATAAATGTGTGCGACCGCAGAGTGTATAGGGTGAATGAGTGAGTGATACTATGAAGTGCACCATCGAATGTTTAAGAGGAGCAATTTACTCTCTTACAAGAAACGTACCAATCGGGAAATAACATTTCATTTACGCCAGTAAAGACCTGATCCTGCAAAAATATCTTTTTAGAGCGTTCTATCTTCTTAAAAAATTGATGTTTCTAAAGAAGTAAAGAATGCAGATGCATCAATCGTCCCAGGAAAGCGTGTTATTGTTTGGCAGAGAAAGAGCGAAAACGTACTTTGGGCAAAGAAAACCCCAAACATACAAGCCACAAGAAAGTAGAAAAAAGCCTCTTATCCCGAGAGTAAAACACATTTCCGCACCTCACCCTTGTAGCGCAGTTCGTGCATGCTTTCCCAGCATCAAGCGCACCAGCAGAAATAGAGAGTTCTAATTATCGGGCCTTGTAATTTAAGAGAGACGAACCAGTGTGAATCAGTCAATCGGTGACGATATTCTATTTCTACAGAGCGACCTCGACAAGGAAAACAGGCACGTGTGTGCATTATTATTAATTTTTTTACTAACGGTAAGTTGCTTTTATGTATATGGTTCGGAGCACGTATTTGCTAATTCGTGCTTAAAACTAAAACTGATGGGTGTTGCTATTTTTGAATATTGGGATATTTTCCTTGTGGTGTACCCGCGTCTTCGCTGCGGTGAGTGACCATGTTTCTTCTCCTTTTTTTTATCATTTTACCTAAATAAAATGCCAGTGTTATAGTCCATCCTTTATTCATTGAAATCGTCTGTTTAAAATGAATATTACAAAAAGAAAAAAAGCCGCCCTTTGAGCGCATCTTTTGGGCAAAGTCTCGCACACACCCAGGACGGTCTCATTACTGCAATAATCCTTCCAGCTACGCAAAGTGTATCTGGAAGGATGATCGCTTATAATATAAATTCGATAGAACAGAATAGGATAAACATTTATTCATCGTATTCGAACTCGAAGAGTTATTTTGTACAGCAAAAGCAAACAGGTTTTATGCTACGAGCTTTTTTTTATTATTATTATGCACGCGCGATGTTATGATGTAAAATGAATGCGCAAATTGCGGGTCGTAGCGGTTCCGCATTATGCGGATGCGGTTCGGATGCGGATACACAGTATGCGGATGTGTATCGGATAAAGATACAATAAGTCCTTATAAAGGTTTTTATTGGGTTACTGAAAACTGACGTACATTGGCCGATTACTTAAGAGATATGTTCGTTGAAATGTCGTGGTACGAACTTCTGAGAAACGTAGCTCAGCGCATTAGCTCAAAGTGTTTTTATTTAATTTTGCTTGCATGGAGACTATTTCATATTCAGTTCTATTTTTGTGGACGATGAGCAAAATTTGTTTAGAAATACTTGTTTTACCAATTCATTTCTTTTTTTAGCGGTTGCCATGGAAAAAATAACACCTAAGGGTAACGAACACAAGGAGCGAATTCTAACTCGATTATCTTAAAAAGTAGTTATATCACGTGTTTTATATATATTAAAAAAAAACGTTAACGAAACAGGATTAACGGATTTTACAAAATCTGATGACGTCGCGCGTACCTTTCAAGTCCGCACATGTCAGGTTCGCCCTACCACTTCGCGCGTGTGCCGACAAACGTCAGCGTCGGCGGCAAGCGGCAGGCATGCCGTTGCCCAGGTGAAACCGTGCGCTTAGTCGACGCCGCTATCGCCGTGCCGATAAGCGGGTACCGACGCCGGCCTGCGTGACCAACACAGCCGCTGCAACCTGAACCGGCGTCCCGCCGCGTCTAGCGGCACCCACGAGACGGCACGCTGACGGAACGACCGCCCCGAATCCGGACTCCGGACGCTTCCCGAGCGCGAACCCGGGGCCCAAAACATTTCGGGACAGCTGGTGCTATAGACGCGACCTGGGAAGATCATCGGGGCTCCTAGCAGTCGGAATCGTTTTCTTAAGATCCGCGGGTTTGGCCCTAGACCCTAGGGGGTTACGGTCCCGGGCCGGTGTCCGGCAGCTCACCGTCGTAGTCCTGGTCGTATCCGCAGGGTTCCCACGGGTGCGCGTGCGTGAGGAGGATGCAGGAGGCGGCGAGGAGCGGAAGCAGCAGCCCACGGCCCATGGCCCCCCTCGCAGGGCCCGCTGCTCTTCGAGTGAGCGCCCCGGCCGCCGCCACATCGAAACAGAGACGCGCCCCCGCACCGCCCGCGCTCCCTCCGGGCTCTTTCAGGCACCTTCCCCAGATCTCCCTAGGGACCCCTAGGAAATGTCCCTAGGCGCTGGCTTCCGCACGAATGTACGCTGGCACGTGCATTACGCTGGTGTGAATGCACCTGAATTTCACTCGGGATACGGTTATGAGCATGATGTAACGTTGAATGTTCCTTTCCGATTAAAAAAAAAAAAAAAACTACAGAGTTCGTTATGGATAGTGATATCATATTTGGATAAAAAAAGAAAACGTTATAGCGTTCTTATTAATTGTGTTTAGTATAGTTTGATACAGATCTAATGTTGTACAATATATTTGATAACTTGAATTACTTTCCACTTTAATTTTGCTGATGTCCCGTTCCAGCGGCGAGCTGTTTCAAAAGTATTCAATTTATTCTCTTGGAGTTTTGCAATAACTCGTGAGAAGCGTGTACGTGGTCTAGACTGTACAAAGTTTGCAGGATGACGTGCTTTGCGATGAGCTTTCCGTCGGAACACCAGCAAGCGAACCCCCCCCCCCCCCCTTCGCGTTCACACGCAGCAACCAATTGCTGCAATTTACCATCATCATCATTAAATATTATTTTTCTTGAACTGTGTAGGTAGACACACAGTTAAGCGCTATAAATGTGTTTTTATGCATTTAAATCTCGTTGAGAATACTACAATGCATCTAATCTGAAACGGTTTATTTCCAAAAACGATCAATTTCAAACCAGAACCAAGACTCAGTCCTCGAGATGAACGAGACTTGTTAATGACAGTCGATAATCTAGACGCCTCACCCACGTTTCAGATTTAAAGAATTAAACGTAAGCATCGTTGTTTCCAGCGTACTTGTCGCTTTTTTTAGATTATGTGCTTTTTAATTCATAAGTCTATTGACTAATGTAAGTGTTAACCCAGGTAGCACAGTTTTTGGCCCAGAATTCGGTATGTAACTGGAAATTTAGGGCCTTAAAAGACCGAAGGAGCCAAGGTAGAGTAAGACTTGACAAACTTGGCTAGAGTCTGGTTGTCTTGGCCCTAATTCGTCAAATAAGAGCAAACGTTAGGCTTCGCTGGTGGTAGATTGGCTGTCGCCCGGCATCTTTGGGGCCTAAATAGCCACACAAGTATTCGAGTTAGGCTTCACTTCTAGCAGTGTTGGGTAAAGTACATCTAAAAAGTACTTCAAGTAAAGTGCAAAGTAAATGAGACGTGATGTACTTTGAGTAAAGTAGTAAGTACACCGGGTGCAATGTACTTGAAGTAAAGTACTATAAATACAATGTACTTTAAAAGTAAAGTACAAGTATTTTAACACAATATTTCATGATGTCCTTTAATTCCCCTATACAGTGATTTTAACTGGTATGCATTGCCCAGGGGTAATCAGGAGTGCATGACCTATTTTCAAAAACAGCGGCGAATATTTGATGAAGTCAAGTGGCCATAGAGTAGTTATTTTCAGGAATGGAGCCGAATTCAGAAGTTCCTCTTCTGAATTTGGCGCCGCTTGCGATGGATTGTTGCACCCAAGGGGTAAAATGTACTAGGAGAGAGCATGATGTCAGCCCCGTAGCTTCCGCAAGCAATCCTCTCATAAAAGAATGTCCTATCTTTATTTGAAAAAAAACAAACAAACAGTGAGTGTGAAAGCGAGTTGGTGATAATTAATCATAATGTGACACCTGAGATTGTTTTGCGAAAAAATTAAGGAACTTTCAAATCAAAGGAAGACAAAAGAGAATGTCTCAAAACATTGTGCCATTCTCCTCTGTTGTCTTTTTTTTTTCCGACTTGGAAGTTTAATTGTTCCCCACCATAGTTTCAGGTGCTAGATTATGAATAATTTTTCTCTCCTAATATTTTAAACCTCCTCGCTTGCGCTGACCGACCGAGGTGTAACATGAGTTCAAAAAGCTATGGGAAAGCCGCCCCCATAACAAACGGAGCGATGCGTCGTCTCGCTCGACGTCTCTGGTGAGAGTAGAATATCCCTCCCAGTATTTCTTCGGAGTTGACAAAGCATCATTTCGTGATACAAATTTAACAAAACCAAATTTGGGGAATGTACTTTGAGGTCGAAAATTGTACTTTCCTCGGAAAGTACCAGAAAAAAATACTTTAAGTAAAGTACAAGTACTTACTCAGAGAATGTACTTCAAGTAAAGTACAAGTTTCCTTAAACCTACTTGGAGTAGTACTTTAAGTACAATGTACTTAAAGTACTTCCCAACACTGACTTCTAGTTGTTCGGTTTTCACGTGGAAACTTTGGGCCTGAATTTCCAACCAATTGACAGATTTAGGCTTCACTGCTGATTCTTCAATTCACACGTGGTATCTTTGCCTGAAGTCTGGCACTTTGGCAATTTTGTGGTGGAGAGCCTGAAAAAAAGCCATAGAAACAGCAAAGAAAATTCTCTGGCACAAACGCCTTCGAGCAAAACCGTATTATGCGCAAGTTGGGCTCCTAGTTAGGTGTTTGTCTGGTGTGCTACATGGAAAGGTTTCGTTTCGGTTCGGTAAACCTCAGAGGAACCTCTCAATAACATAACACGGATATCGTTTTCCTTAAGGGGGGAGGGTGATTATGACTTGGGGAGTGGGTAAGAAGGGCCTTATGCATATTATATCGGCTAGTCGGCAGCATCTCGGAGGAGGGAAGGTTATAGGCATTCGCACCATCAGACCTGCCTCCCCCGGGCTGACCATGCCATTACTTTTCCTGGAAGCCGTATCAGCTTAGAAACGGAAGAGTTCATACACAGCTGTCAAGTGGAGCGATTGCTGGACCTCCAGAATCCAAAAAGTATTCTGCGATTCTCCCACTACATTTTGATATTGCTGGAGGGCTATGTTCGACAAATGTTTCGTTTCTCCTAAAAAGAAACGGAAGTGACGGAACTGACGATATAGCGTCTGATTGGTTAGAGGCTCAAATGACAAAAATTCCCTCTTTTGTCATTTGAGCCTCTAGCCAATCAGACGCGATATCGTCAGTTCCGTCACTTCCGTTTCTTTTTAGGAGAAACGAAACATCTGTCGAACATAGCCCCCTGGATTCTAAAAGGAAAATAACACGGCGGCAAAAAACACAGGGGCAAGTGGAATGAGTATCTCAAATGCAATGTCTATCGACTTGACCACCTACAAATGTTGCTACTAAATTCCCAATATGACAAAAATCTTGAGTGCTATGATTACTGAGTCTGCTATCAAAATCCATTATTATCTGGCAAATGACGGAAAACCTGTGGATAATTCATTATAGCTTTGGGTATTGTGTCTTCTAAGCATTTACAAAACGCTTATTGTGTTCAGAAACTAAAATAAAAAATAAATGCTCTCCACGTATTGTTTCGTCATATAAATAATTATAAATATGTATTTGATAATGTTTTTAAATGATCCTTGGCACGCAATAATTAGACAGTTAGGCAAGATGAAGCATGTTAATGTTTTTCTTATGTAAAGACAACGTCACCCAGACAAGAGACGCAAGTTCAGCAGAGCAATGGAATTTAACTTGTGTGAGACATTTTCTCAGGTCAAGAGGCCACTAATTGTATAAAAAAGAAACGGATGTATTATGTGAGCTTTGTAGAAGGGTCTTGATGCAGCATGTGCCACAGTGACAAACACCTGGAAATGTATGACCCGTTCTCACTACCTATCTGATCTATAACTTTCTTTATGAACTTCAAGACCACCACATCCAATACATATTGAGCACTGCCATCACTCGAGATTTTCATCGAATGGTACAAGCACGCGAGTAAATGGAATGAGCGTGACGATGACAGGTTGCACCCAGGCACGTAGCCAGGGGGGGGGGGCACAGGGCCGGCTCCCCCCCCCCCCCGAAATCTCCCATTTTGCTGGGACCTCCTCTCCCCTCCCCTCATACAGCATTTTGTGATGCCCCCCCCCCCCCCCCAAAAAAAGAAAAAGTCCTGGCTACGTGCCTGGTTGCACCAGCTAGTCACTGATCGACTACCTGACAACTGCATGGTTAGGATATAAGAATGCGCTTATTCTTTCCGCTTTGATAACGCGTCAGAATGATTACAAAACAAAAAAATTATTTGTACTTGTACTTTTGGTGGCCTGTTTTAAGCCTGGACTTGAGAGCACAGTTTCATAACCACGCACACGCCTCGCATTCATTCACAGAAAAAAAAAGTCTAAGCTACAACAAAATACCTCTTCGGTCATTTCTATACTCTGTCGGCCCATGCTGCCTGTAAGAACAAATTTGTTGTGATATTAATAATTGGAACAAATACCACCGTGCTGATGGTCGTTTTGTTGATCTGTCCAGTCACATATTTGCATCGGGGATCCTGCAGTATCAAAATAAGTGTATGCATTGCTTTACCAAACACTGGTCGGCTACGGGATTTACGAATCCCATGCTATTTACATCAAAAAGTACACATGAACGAGACCCGCAGATACCACACAATCACGCAAAAATGAGGCTTCTTCATAACTCTCTTTTGCATAGTTGTTCAGCGCATCTTCTCAGCACAAATAGTTGGCAAGCTTTCCTCAAGAACATTGGCAGTTTTTATAGAGCCCTACCCGGTGGTTCTCAAATGGGAGTCCGCGGACCCTTTGGGGTCCGTGAAGGTATTCTAGGGGTCCGCGAAGTCCTGCCTCATCAGTCAAGGCCGGCTGTAAAAGTTTTATTTTTTCAGGTTGACAAGAAATGTTTCAGTTTTCGGGCGAGTTTTCTCGTGTGTACGTCAATAAGAGAGGTCTACTTCACTCTAGCCCTTATTTATATCCATTTATTAAATCATTACTATATTTAACCTGTACCTTTCCCCTCCCCTCACCACGACCGGGGTCCCCCATCATCTCCGCCGATTCATCAAGGGGTCCGCGGAACATCGATGGTTGAGAACCACTGCCCTACCGGATTTGAAGGGTCCCGTTTTCGAAAGCTGCCATTAAAGGGACAATGACAACCCCTAAAAATTGTTCTTTTAATTTTTCGCCAGGCGATCCATTACGGGATCAGAAGACAACCCAATCAATATTTTGATACAGCGTCACGTATATTTTCAATAAAGTGAAAAAACGCAACTGCTCGAAACTGAAACCGAAACTGTACTGCGGAGGAAGAAGAAATATAGAGGAGAAAGTTACTGGATGTCACGTGGCTGTGCAATCAGTATTTCTTCAGTCAACGTATTTGCAACTGTTTAAAAGCCACAAAAAATGGGTGTCATATTTTCCGTATATTTTTAGTATTGAGTGTGTGCCTTCGATGACCCATGACTTTTACTATCTTTGGTGGTTGTGTCTAAACCATAAAAAACGGCACGTGACCACGGAGAAGAGAGTGAGAGCGACTGAAAACGGCCAGTTCTCGATCGGCTGTTTTCGAGCAGAAAGAAAACGAATTTCGAGCCGCAAATAGTGTTCTGGGTGGTTGAGCTCTCATATGTCATGTGCAAATAAAACCTTTGGCGAGCGTAAATACCCTGTACGTGTCCCTTTAAGCGAAGCCGTGACAAGCCTTGGCGGTGCGCAATTAACCTGCGAGTGAACTGCCGGATCCCGACAGTATGCTAAAGCGGGCCAGTGGCTTCCCAAATATGGTTAAATGGGCCAGTGTGATCGTAGTTCTATACGCACTTCATGATTAACCTTAATATTTCTTTAAACGTTACCCTTAAAACGACGAAGGGGTGGTGGAACGAGAGCCTACGGAAATTTGAACTCGATAAATACGAATTTAGAATTTCCGTATTTTCGGGGGAGCTTATGGGTCCTCAGCCCTCCCTCCCGTCGCTTCCTCGAAATTCAGCCAACTCTATAATATACACATGCATTTGCCCCCCCCCCCCCCCCCCAATTCACGAACTTGTAGCCCGCCAGTTGTGTACTTGTTCACAAATTTAAATGCTCATTGGTCTCGTTTCGGGGACAAACAATAACGAAAAGCGTTTGACGTCAAGTTAATCTGAACTACTGATCGAAAAGGCAAACAGGACAAGCACTGTCCTGTTTGCACTTCCTTTAGTCCCCGTTTACTGTGCGGTGTTTGCCTTCTTGTCAGTATGAACCAACAAACCCACATCGCCACCCTTATTAACCTGAATACATAGGCCACTTCGACGCAAAGCGGCAAATTAAGACATAAAACTTCGTAATTTTTCTATTTTATTTAAAAAATAAACCGACATGAAGGCTCTTTTTGCTTGAAAAATTTTCTTGTGGCATTTGGTTCCAGCTTTTACCCATCGCAATGTAGAGCATAATCGCTCAAGCGACGCAATTCGCTTTTCGATTCCTTTTCGGTTCTTCAACAGTAGAAGCCTGCAACCTTTAGCACTTCCTTTATTCAATAACAAACAGTAATGATGTACCCAAACGAGATTTATTTATTTCCCAACTAAAGAATCGTTCTGAACAAAACAGTTTTCAACAACAAAGAACTCTACCTCCGGGTGTATCTGCGCTAAAACACCCATTCAGATCAGGGACCGCTCAACAGCATTACCATGCTATCTGCTTTGTTCAAATCGCCTCATGGAATAAATAATGTTTAACGCAGGTAACGTGACGCCACATATTTTAAGCAATATTACACGAAAGAGCACAAAGATGTGTTCTATGTGCCCAAGTCTCGAGAACCCCTTTAAGACCGGACTTTTCTTAGCTCGCAGAAATATCAAAATATATAGAAATATCGAGTGAAATGAGTGTAATTATTGACGGAAACATTTGTAGCGCCGATTAGCGCTGATCGTTTACCGTAAATCAAACCATCCAAGCTAAAGTAATGATTACGCAACGTTTTGAACACTTCTCTGTGTGCTAATACGTTTTGCGCGTAAAAAAATGTACACGGAAGATAACTGTTCCCCCATAACGCCACTTTCAAAGCCGACTGCTTTCCCGCTGTCTAAACGTTCACACAAGAAATTCTCATTCAAATGGACTTTGCCTTCGTTTACAGTCTGTCTTCCGCGTATCGTTCGTGCAGTAGCTACTTGGGTTCAGCTACGGCGTTATTCCCAGGCACAGCGTAGAGCCTGCAGTGGCTGCTTTACTTCCTGCCCTTCGGTCTCTGTTTGGGTTAAGTGTCGGGTTGCAGAAGCGACCGTGTGCTAGCGGGAGTATCCTCGCGGTGTTAGCCTATAGGTTATGCATTGAGCGCGCTGTGATCATTCAGCACACCGCGCCCCTGAGCTCAGGTCATCGGGTGACAAGATAGCTAAGTTGCGGAGATCGATGATGATGATGATAATAATAATAATAATAATAATAATAATAATAATAATAATAATAATAATAATAATAATAATAATAATAATAATAATAATAATAATAACAACAACAATAATAATAACTAATAATAATAATAAAATATTGTTAATGTTTAAAGCGAAAGTAGCAGTTTTTGCGTTACTGTATATCAGGTGTTTCCAAACTCCGGCCTGTGGAAGCCTTCTTAACCGCCCTCCCTGGCTGCGGTCTTTCCAGTGACGCTCGGCCCGCAACAACCTTCGAATAAACCACCCAATAATATCCCGCCTAAAAAAAAAAAAAAGAACGCGCAGCGAAATGACGCTGCGACGCTTACCACACGTATTGTATAGGTTATTATTCATATTTCGGTAATAGTTCTCTGCCATATTTATTGCGCGTGGTTTCTTATTTCATGTCTTCGTATTGTGGTTAGCGTGCTTGAAACATTGCATATTGTCAACATCAGTTCTGCCGTTTTCATTCTACCCCGTGTGCATATACCAGTGTTGCTATGCACCTTAATTTATACGCGGTGAAGTTTCTGGGTAACAATTAGCTAAATATTGAATTTCAGATTAAAATTTGTTTTTAAAATATAATATAATAGAAACTTTCAAAATATAATATAATACGAATCTTTAAAAGAAATCAAAGCATAAATTATTAAAAACCTTAAATTATCTTCTGTGCATACTTTATCCTGAATTTTTGTCTTTAAATGCTTATCTAGGTTTATTTATCGAGTTTTTCCTCATTTATTTTTCTGCCCTTGAGGGGGCAACAAATCCTAAAATCCTCGTCTGGACCCCTTAGCCGAAAAGCTTGGAGTCCCCTGCCGCGATTGAATTACGCTTAATAATTAAAGAATTACTTAATTGTTAATTACGCGTTTTTTTTTAGTTTGTGATGTAATTTTTAGACAATAGCCCTAAAATATTGGCATCTGGTCCAGAACGCTTGCGCTAGATTTTCGCGCAGAATAAGCGTTCGGCGATGAGTAGTTTGTTTTTGAGATGTAAAACACTGTACATCTTTTCTTTTTTTTTTTCGGGGAGACACTGTTTTGTAGTAGCTACTTGAATTACAGATGTTATCGCATTAGTTACGGAAGTTATGGTTTTATGCAGCATATACATGCGTGAGACATGTGCTAACTTCTGAAGATGTAGCACTCGACGAAGAGTTGTACTTGTGTGTAATCAGAAAGAGAACGAAGGCCACTTGAGCATCGCAAAGCGAAAAAAGGCTCCGTGGCGCCATCTCGCCACCGAAGGAAGAGGCGCGCTTCATCGGCACGCGCGTCGGCGGAAAGCCCACGCTTTATCGGCCTCAGGAACGCCGGCGTACAGATCTTTTTGGTTTCGTCCAGTGATTTCCCTACACACCCCCTAGGGGGCGGGTGTACACCTCCCCTTGTTTTTCTGAAGGCACCCCCTTAATTGGCAACGACTCCTCTAGTCCCAGTGCCACCCTGCCCTCCCTAACTCCCCCCTAAAAATGTAGACACCCCTCCTAATTTCAATTCTTAGGGAAACCCCTGGTTTTGTCACTTAACCCTTTATTGACGAGAAATACAAAATTTACTGAAAACATTTGTTTTTCGGGATATTAACGTTTAACAAAATCAAATAAAAAACACAGCAAAAATAAAAAAAAATCGTAAGGTAAACTTGCAAGTTAGAGCTTTGTTGCCTATGTGAGCCACACCAGGCCAAAAGTTGAAGGTGCCAGGGGCGGATTTAGAGGGGGGGGGGGGGTCCGGATGTCCTGACCCCCTCTGATTTCTGCATGTGTAAAAATTTAGGCGGGGAAACGGGGAGGGGGGTGAAGGGGGTTCCTAAACATAAGGTACGCTGACCAACACCTGACCCCCCTCTCTAGAAATTCCTGCATCCACCCCTGGAAGGTACGTACCTCCCTTGCTTAACACCTTTAGATCAATATAAAAAAGTCAATAGTATCTGCGATACGATGGCCTCAAGTAAAACGGTCACCTATCGTAAAATATGAGTGGTAAGAGAAACACACTTATTCATATTTTTCGCCGTTATCGGTTGCCGCGTATTTGCGCGCCAAACTTCTTTTTCTCGTCAACTATTTGCGTACCTTTTTCACTATATGGCGCTGTAGTTTTGATCTTCCAAACTATTGCCAGACTGCCGAATAATAATAAAAAGCTCTAATATTAGATACTGTTCAACCAAACAAAAATAATACTATGTGGCTTGTTGCCTGAAGGCAACACCGGTCACCTTTCTGCGCCCGCCTACCTTCGGCCTGATTCTTTAGGATAGATTATCATTGGTTACTTATAAACACGACTTTGCAATGCACCTGCGTATTTTGTGCATAATCGCCTACCTCTGTTTATTTAATAGACGATAGAACCGCATGTGTTGTTCATTTCCTGCGACAAAAACTTTAAATTGCAATTTAGCCCTAGCGTAAATTTGACAGGGCACGTACACCTAATTCACGTTTTGCGTTTTTTAAAGGGCCTCTGACACGCCAAAAAATATTTTTTTTTCATGCTAGGCGTTGAAATGGCATATCAGGACATCACAAAAAAATTGTTTCACTATAGACTTTTTTAATGTTTACAAAATCACAGTCCCGCGTGCGGTCTTCACAGCTCCGCACGTGCGTGTTCGTCGCTTCGGAAAGCGAGGAAAGCACGCGCCATACGCATGAACACTCAAGATGGCACCGGCCACACGCCCTTTTTTGGAAAGGTCTATAGTGTTGCGTAGTATTTTTTATAAAAAATAGAAATACAAGGCCCAATTCAAAGTTCCCGCCGTGCACTGTGACGTAACAGTGTACCGCAAGGTGTCGGGGCGGTCAGAAGGGAGGCATCGACCTACGTCACTAAAAGTGAGTTCACCGGAAGTCACGTGAGTTTCACTCCTCGTGCTCTCCACGACCGTGCCTAAGATTTTTTTTTTTATTCTGCTTTTTGTACGAGCGATTGTAGAAAACGGTTTCAGTTCCACTAGCTCTTTACCGCTGCACCGTTGGTTAGTTTGCGTGCTGTAAAATTTGAGGACGAAGAGTCAGTGGATCGACGTGATGGAGGTCAATGATGAAAGCGTTGCGAGTACAAGCCAGTGTACGAGTGCATGCCGTCAGTCCGATAATACAGAGCTATACTGGCCGCAAAACAAGCTATCAAGTTTTGAAAAAATTTTTTAGAACGCTCGCAGAAATTAGGATTGCTAGCATACGACACGCCCGATCGCATTGCTGAAGGTTTAGACACCGAGGTCGTTGAATCATCGGATACTCTCCAGGCTAAAGATGCCTGCCGTCTAAAGAATACGAACTGGTTTGTGTACAAAGTACAAGTAAACGTCGAGCACAAAGTATGTATTTTGTCTAGAACATGAGTAGAACTTGTTTACAAGGTGCACATGCGGCCGATGTATGTCTCTCGGAAATGCATGCAGTGTGATCTCTTCTTCAGTTGCTGAAATACCGGGACAGTCCCTCACACAGCACCTTCTAGGCATTGTAGTTGATCACGTCAATTCACTGACTCCGCTTCTTCTACCTTTACAGCAACATTAAGTGATGAAAGGCAAATAAAAGAAACCTTGTCTGCTTCGATCGCTCGTGAAGGTGCGGAGAATAACAAAAATATTTAAAAAAATATTACACGCGCTCGCGGTAAGCACGAGGAGGGATACAACTCACGTGACTTCCGGCGATGCCTCCCTTCTGACCGCCCTGACACCTTGCGGTACAGTGTTACGTCACAGTGCACGGCGGGAACTTTGACTTGGGCCTTGTATTTCTATTTTTTATAAAAAAACTACGCAACTCTATAGTGAAACAATTTTTTTGTGATGTCCTGATATGCCATTTCAACGCCTAGCATGAAAAAAAATTCGTTTTCTAAATCCGTTGCGTGCGTTCTGTTCTTGCATCTAATAAGCGCAGTAAGTTAGAGTCATATATTTTATAGGGAATCGAGTTTAATCCACGAGACGGCGAGATGAAACACGTGCAAGTTATAAATATGATTTTTTTTGCCTTCAACGTTGGCCATTAGCGAGGCGTTAAAAACAAAATTGAAGCCGGAATTCATTTTGAATAAAATACGTGTTCACAAACAAATTTCGACGTTTCAGTTTTGTTTTTGTTTCTGTTTCACCGGAAACCGAAACTACGCATCGTCGCTCGGTCTCCGCCTAAAAGTTGCACTAGCGGTCCGAATCAAGTGTCAAGGTTTGAGTACTTGTTATCTGATACAAACGTTAAAACTTACGAGTGATTTTATAAAATCTTCGATGGGAATTTCGGGCCCGTGCACAGTATAGTTGACGCCATTCATCTTCATGCGTTCGTGGACTTCGCCGGCGAACACTTTCCCACTGTACATTTAAGTGCATCACTTATAACTTCTGAAGCAAATAACATCAGGGTCCGATGCTTTTGCATTTGGTTCGGACAGCGAGCACTACATTTGGACGAAGCCACTAAGCGTTTGGGGATGCTTAGTTTATGTTATGGCGTGAGAACACGGTGATTTTCTTTTTTTGGGGGAGCACCCTGCCAAGAGTAGTTCAAAAACCAGACAGCTGGTTAATTTTGTACTTTGAGCAAAGAAAACCATTACTCGGGTCCATCGTTCCATGTAAACTGCATCTGACTGCGTATAGACCGCAAAACGAAATTTGTTCCTACATCAGAGACCAAGTTTCCAGTATTATGGGGCCATCCATGACAACATGTGTCGTCTGCTCTGAGGTAGTGCCTGTAGAGACGCTTTATCAGTGTGATTCGGTACTCAGAAAATGAATGTTGGAAACAAAATGAGGATTACGATCTCCGTTTCGCATTAGGTCTGACCGCAACGATCCGACGGAGAAAATCAAGTAGCTCCAAAAGTGCTTCCTCACGGCGCTCGCCATTTTTGCGCATTTGCTCTCTGCGGCTAAGGCAAACAGGTACAGCCATAGCCTCCTCTATACTGACAAAGCCTGGCCAGATCGCCACTAGAAGCGGCCACAGAAATGGAAAAGGTGGAGCGGCAGACAGCGGATGAGAGGAGAGCTATACGTGACTGGCGCCCCGCTGCGGCGACACGCCGAAACACACTTCACCCGAGCGAACAAGTGTGTTTCGGGTCCTTGCCGCTGCATAGGCTGTGCGCTGACGTCCAGCTTACCCGAGAAATGGCTCCCTGATTCTCTGTGCTACCAGATCCTCACGCTTCAAATCTGTGACCGGCACTCTGTGGCTCCCTCGTCGAACTGCGAGGCTTTGTGAGTATAAAGGAGGCTATGTCCGCCACGCGCCCCAATGCACCGCCATATTTGTTTTGTACGCGATTGGATTAGCTGGTGACAGTAAACCCACAAAGAAGAAGAATCGATGAAAATTTTGGTGGTGTTGGATGGGCGCCATCGTAGCGTCGGCTCAAGTGAAACAAAGTAATGAGTATAGAGACTGAGGGAGACGAGGGCAGGAGATCGCGCGGGGACCGTTGAGAACACCGAGCTATGGTTGGAATGACCAGTGGGGAGACGCCAAGCTAGTTCCGTCTGTCTTTAGTCACTTTTCGAACGCTATCGAACGCCGAACGCTGGCGTCTGGCGTTCGCGTTCGTTTTCAAAGAGTGAGTAGAGAGAAAGGCAGCTAGCTTTGCGTCTTCCCACTGGTCGTTCCAATTGGAGCTCGGTGTTCTGACGTCGAGAAAATGGTAGCGCTTTTTGACACGGACGAGAGGGGAGGACGGGACAACAAAATGCGCTAACTTCAACTGTTTATTAAGCGGGGGAAAAATGGCTAAAAATACTCTACGCCATCGCGTCACTCAACCAATACCCTGCCCTGTCACTCTTAGCAGATGTCTTGGCCCGCCAGATCAATCGAAGCCACGCTGACGCGCCGATTCCCGTAACTTTTTGTCAGGTTTGCCTCTATGATTTCCCGTACCGTTTTATCCTTGCGTCTGCTGATGAACGTGTCGTGACCTGAACTCAGGCTTGCATCCACAGTCATGACAGTGCATCGACAAATGGCCATCCCTTTACCCACTCACTCTTTGGTTGCGTTCGCGTAATCTATGTTTTACCCATGTTTTTCTGCATAATAAATGGTCGAAGTTAGCGTATTGTGTTTTTCTGTTCTCCCCTCTCGTCCATCTCAAAAAGCGCTTCCATGTTCTCAAAGTTTGAGCACCAACTCGCCCAACAAGCAGCATCTGTTCTTACGTCCCCGCGCTCTCGTCTTCTTTCCCTCAGTTTCTATACCCGCATGGATAGCAAGGGACCAGGGCTAGGCTTCCTCCAACACTGACCGAAAGCGACCGCGGGGGAACAGACTGGACCATGCATGAACCTTCGACGACAACGAAATTAAGTAACGAGTCGTACAGTGAACAGGAAAGGTTGCGGGACGAGAATTCATTACCCAGTGAGAGTTCTTCTTTGGTACATTGTATTGGAGGTTGTGGTCTTTTAATGTAAACTTCCTCGTATAGGAGGCGAGCGCGAGCGCGTGGTGTCACCTGTCTTTTGTTGCCTCTTACCCCGCGGGTGGAGGTTTCCGCAACTAACGGCGTCCCAGGGTTGTTCGATGCTCAAGGTGCATCCTTTGCTTGAAAAAAGCTCTCTTACATAGGACAATAGGTTTTGTGCTGTTTTAGAAAAAGGATAGAAAACAATTTAACCGCGCATTCCATAAATGACACGAAATAAAGACATAGTATATTTTATTATAAACGAATGTAGAGTTGAGTATAGGAGTGGGCTGACTTGAGTTCACTCAAAAAGTATTTTGGAACGGTTTGAAGATGCCGGTCTTCTATGGTATGTTTCGAGAGTGCATGCTTCTACTCAACCTACAAAAAGGACTTGAATGAATGACGGTATTTACAGCAGCATTAACAATTTTAATTAAGCTGGGACACAACTTGTTTTAGCCTGCGATTTTCTCCAAGCAGCTGCTGAATTGCGTGTTCCGTCTTATACTACAAGACGCATTACATCAGCAGGTTACAGCTGGCTACGAAAATTTTCGAATTTCCGTTACGATGCCTAAAATACGCGAAACGTTTGAAAGGGGTCGACGCCGCGTTTCTATACGAGTTTTTCGGATTTATATATCGTGCAGAGCGAACGTGTTAAAAGCTACCACATAAAAAAATGTTAATTACGCCTAAAACACTGCTTTTAGTCGTATGTTCAGTATTGTACCTTTAATTTATGCTTTCTATATTTATGTGTTTGCCTTTATACTTGTATTACAATTAAAACTTGTGGATGCTCAAGCCAAATTACGTTTTATTTGTAACTTTCTAAAAGCGTATTAGCATCCCTTTCCTAAAAAAAAAATTACTATTACGATGGCCGGGCAGAGACACGAAGTAGTGTATCCCGGAATAAAAATACTGAGATACAGGTATTTGAAGGTCGAAATTCAAATACTGAGGATATATTTGTCTTCTATGTAACAGGATATCCCTGAGCTACTTCTGCAAATACGGCAGAAAAGTTTGCCGGAATACAGACACAGATACATACGGAAATACGTTTTTCCCCGAACGAGGCCATGCTTTGCAAACACACGTTATAATAATGGCGTGAATTTCAAACAACGTCATTTGCATAGCAAGTATCAAATATTGTATGAAATAGGACCATTCGAATTTTCAAGCAATACACATGTTCATTCGATCAGAAAACCAATATACAAATTTGAATGTCAGCTCAAAAGTTAGCCATACTTCAGCATGAATAACTGTTTAAATAATTTATGATCAATGCACTGACGATTTGATTGCAGTACAGACAAGCGAAAAAGAAAAGCCTCTCAACCGCCGCCGAAACGAAAAATCTTTCCACAGATTTCCTCCCCAACTCAAAAAGCGAAATAAGAAATCACGTGGTCGTGACGTCTATTTCACCAAATGCGATGACACCAAGCTTCCACCGTGTTTTTTTTGCGCGTGCAAGTTCGTACTCGATCTTTATAAACGGACGCCTGAGAGCTGCGCTCTACAAAATACGTTTCGACCGAAATAAACACTCTGTGCGGTGGCACTTGAGTATGACGATTCACCATGCTCAATGTCATAGGGGAGACCTATTTTGGAGTGCAGCTTTAGGCGCCCGTTTCCAGCTTAAGCGGCGTCGCCCTCGCCGTTGGCACAACCGCGCGCGTTGCATTATGGGAATAATGCAAGCGGGCTTAACCGCACGTTGCGTTATGGGAAAACTTCCCGCTAAATTTAGCGGAAAAATTTTCCGATAAATTCAGCGAAAAAATTCATCTGTTAAATCTAGCGGAAAAAATTCTCCGCTAGATTTGGCGGATAAATTTCCTGGTAAATTTAGCGGAAAATTTCCCTGCTAAATGGCAGGGAGCAGAGGAGGAGGGCTATACCCTACCTCCGTACTTCCCCTCGTCCTCCCAAGAGCAGTTTTCTAATTCGGGACTACAGTGAATTGTAAACGTCTTTCATTTCTTTTAGTTCTGAACATATGTTCAGACCCGCCATTCGCTGTATAGTGTGCGCGAAAAGTGGACGTTCTTCGTTTCTCAGGCACCTGTCAAACGATAGAATCAAATTTTAGTTACACCAACTGGCATTGTCTGATCGGCCGATGAGCGCGCACCACGCCTCGGCGCAGCGCGGTGCACGTGTTACGCTCTCGGTCAGGATCGGCGAGGTGATCCGCCGATCACTTCACGTCAGTCGGTGAAACGGACGTTCGATTTCGCCGCGTGGCAGAGGTTATCGGAATACAAATGCCAACTATAATTAAACCTCCGGCTTCTTTCGTTAACCCGTCGCTCCTCGCGGCGTGGGCAAGGCGACGCGGCCGCCAGAATGAAACGGTTCACATATCTGTCCATTCACCGAGCGTACTGAGCATCAGGCATGCATCTGGAAACTTCCGTCATCCGCCTTTATTTTGACGTTAAAATCGGGTCATTAACACCTTTTGCTTTACTTTTTCAAACTTTGTTTGGCGTGACTGGCAGGATAATAAACAGGTAGGGTTGTTTTGGTATCCATATGGTTCTTTTATTCGCGCGGCACATTTTGCGAATAAGCATTTCGTAATCATATTGGAATTGACATTCGCTATTCTTTGGCCAACATTCGACACTACTCGATTTCATTTTGATTCGAGTTGATAATTCACTATTCGCACAGTCCTAATAGATAAGCATAAAAAGAAAACGTTAAACCCAATATACACGTTGTTTCTATTGCCTCCGGCCGAAGTCTAAGTTCCGGTCGAAGTCTAGGCCACCAAGGGAAGTGGCGGATTAGTTGTTTGCCTCTGCGCGCTAACTCGTTAGCAAACTTGGGACGACTTCCTGCGGTTATCTCGACTTCGATCCCGTTAACCTCAGACTGCGGTGGCGACAGCGCGCCCCCGTACCTCGGGGGGATTCTTCTGCCTCGGAGAAGGGCGGCCCCCGCGGGGAGGAAGGGACTTCTCGGAAGCCAGGCACCGACAATGGCCCCTCACATTCCCACCGGAAGCGGCGAAAGGGGCTGCTGCTTCGCGCCCCGCGCCCGGTTTGAGCCAGCTGAGCCAGTCAGCATGGTGCTGCGGCAGGGGGCTTGCAGACATTAAACACGCATTCTCTACCCCATATACATGGTTTGCACATGGTGTCATCGCGGACCATGCTGGTGGTCACTTCGTTGTCCTTGCCGAAAAAACAACAAGCTCTGTGGAGTGCAGTGTATCTCCGTGGACATTATGAGCTGAAACACCTTATCCGACCTTCTGCGTGTGCGGTCCCCAAAGGCTCTAATATACTTTTCGATTTGTCGAATAATACAAAAATATGAGACCTTGACTTCGCGTTCCATTCTTAGTTTGGATCACAGCTCTCTCAAAGTCTGGCAGGTAAGCGAAAAAGAAATGAAGGTCTGTTTTAGCTCATTTTGTCCGCAATAGTAAACTTTGCAGGCGGTACGCGCTCGGCAGCAACCCCGCAGCAATGGCCGCTGATGTGATATCAGTGCGAGGCTTGCATTGTAGGTGTCTTAAATTCTCTAAGTCTGGGCAATTGATCGACTAACCTTCAAATTAAACTATGAATGCTTTAATCGCGATGAACTATTTTACCTGGTTATTCGATCCCGTTTTGCACTAGAAATATCGAAGAGAACACAAAAAAGCCAACTACTTGCCGCACGTTTGTCTATTCCAGAGAACAGAGCGGTGGCATTCTACGGTAAAGCTCTTTAGCATCCCCATGACTGTTATCCAGAGTGAATGCAAGGTTTAAATAATGCGGAATATTTCATTAAATATTTGGCGCGTGCTTTTATTTTTCACCACAGCGTCGTTTCACAAGAGGCTGCACATTCCGCCATCGATGGCATAGCAAGAAAGAGAAACAAAAGTCTGGTGTTGACACTCTTTTAAAAATATGATGCCTGAAGTTTAACGCAACCGAATAATGATTAATTTATCGATTAAATAGTGAGCGAATAACAGGGTAAAATGTGTAATCGACGCCCAGCACTACAATTTTTAATTTAAACCAAAAACTTTTCGTTAGGGGACTTTAGCCAGGGGGCCACCTTGCCGCCGAAGAGCAGTGATTCGCTCATTGATTTCATTGAGGCAGCAGGTCTACAGAAATGTATATAATCACCTCCATGCAGCTTTATCAACTCTTCCTATAGTCTTCTTAGCACAAAAACTCCAATCTCCATTGTGTTGATGTCCGATTGCAACTTGATAAGTGCATCATTGTATTAATTTTCGCTCACTCATATTTTTTGCCACTAGAAGTTAGAAACTCAAAAGAACATGCTTCGAAACACAGATAAAAGGAAACGATCGAGATCCTTGGATGTTTTGGGCGTGATTAAGCTTCCTATATAAGATAACTATTCCGTGCCTCCAACAATTCGACCAATAAAACCAAGACGCTCGGACAAATGAGCTTCTTCTTACCTTTCCGCAGAGAAAACATGGTCTGGGCTTTGTGAAAGGCGAACCTCATAGGTGTGATCGTTGTCGCGTCTGCGTCGTTTCAACAAAATACAGCTATCACCAGTTTAATTCCATTTGTATACGCGCGTTCGATTTTCATGTCGTGATGGACGAAAGAATGTTGTGACCGACTCCAACTAGAGGGAAAAGGGCTCTGTTTTACTTGACGTAAGCTCGCGCGCGCAGCCAAGACCACCTAGAGGTCAAGGCCTGGGCCTTTCCCCCAAATGCCCTCACCATAGCCTCCTCTATATCTCCCAAAGCCTGGCAGTTCGACGACGGAGCCATAGAGTGCCCGGTCGCAGATTTGGAGCGCGGATTTGTAGCACAGAGCATCAAGGAGTCATTTCTCGGGTAACCTGGACGTCAGCGGACAGCTTTTGCAGCGGCGAGGACCCGAAACACACTCGTTCGCTCGGGAGAAGTGTGTTTCGGCGTCTCGCCGCAGCGGGGCGCCAGTCACGTGGCTCTCCTCTCGTCCGTTGTCTGCCGCTCCACCTTTTCCATTTCGGCGGCCGCTTCTCGTGGCGATCTGCCAGGCTTTGTCAGTATATGAAGGCTATGCCATCACCAGTGGATCCAGGCAGCCCGGCCTAGCTCGCTTCCGCGTCGCCAGCAGCGCGTTTTGCAGCGTCTCACAACGAACGCGACGCGACGCGAGCACGAGGCGACGCCAAGACGCATGCGTCTGCCGCCTTGTGTCTACTCTGTCAAGCTTCAGCGTACTTGCCGCTCGGGAAAGGTTCAGGATTTACTAACGATAACGTCATTTTCTAGTATTGTTTATTTATGCAGGTCCGTCTCGATGTCGTGCACATTGACCCTTTAAAGGTCAACGCACCATTGGCATCTCGTTGAGTTCTACAAATTGAATAAACAAAGGCTGGGAATTTCGTGAAATCTCTCCGTAAACGTGTAATTGCTGTCGAGGTTCGTAACAGCGGCGTACCGCTGCCAAATATTGAAAGCTAAACTAACGCGAAGGTGACGTTCTTCAGGTCTTGGACGAAACGGTAACGGTACTTTGTTACGTTTGCAGTGAGGTAACAAATCTCAGTTAAGCACAAATTGTTTTACGAGTGAACAGATTTTCGGTAACGTGCTTTCGGTAACAGGCATAACACTACACTTAACGAATAAATCTGTTCCTAAACTAGTTTTTTTGACGCCCCAAGCAGTCTTTCAGCTAGTGAAGAACGGCTTCGCGTCAAGCACCATTGCCTACTGACGCACTAGAAAGGCAACTAAACAATAAAAATCTTCCGCACCAATAAAAAAAAGAGAGTTTAGAAGTACTTTTATAGGTTTTTCACGACGAGCCCTTTTAAGGGGTGCCCTGAAAGAGGTTTCTAGGGTGCAAAATATGGACAAGCCGAAGAACGCTCTAAGAGTTCTCTTACGACTTGATTAATATTTATATTGTGTGTCCGTTCCGAACGTATAGTATACGTCCTAGATTTGTTACCGGCTTTTCAATGGAAGCAAAACACTACATACGTCAACCAGAATAAAACCTTACGTTAGTAATAACAGCGAGAGAGATGCTATGTTGGGACAAGTCCCTTGGGATTTAAGTAAAGTACTAAAACCATTCATCACTTTCTTTCTTCACCACGACTTAGTGTTAACCTTATGATGCACGATAATAAATCTTATTTCACGACATGTACTTAAAGCCTGCATTGTCTCTGAACAAACAGTTTGATTTTCTTCTTCTTCTTCTTTAGGACTGTATCGCGGTGAATATAAGTCACTCTGATTCAAATGACAGCGTTCTCTGCTTCCGCTTTAATGCGAATTCGGCCTAGTTTCGTTTGGAAGCGAACTTACTTGTAAAACGAAAATTGTGACCAAAGCGCGTGTCAGGAAATGGAAAGAAATCGCGGTAATGGAAAGGAGAAACCCCAGCCAACCAATTGAAAATGGCGCCATGATTCGTTGGACAATTGGTGCGAGTACGAGAAAAAAGAAAACGCCCGCTGGGAACCACCAGAACGATAGTTAATAGAGAGCTCTAGCGTAAAGGACAAACAGCGGATAAGTACTTCCTCCAAACCATCTTTGTTGGTGTGACGCCAGCTCCTTCAGATCTTCTTTTGCAGCGAATGATGAGTGAGAAATAAACATTCTTTTACACAAAAATGCCACCAACGTTGCGGCACAGCGTACACAAAATTTACACATGCAGGATTCAGCGCAGCTACCGTTCTTTCAGCGGACCGCAGTTTCCTACGCGCCGCATCCTCAATGTTCGTTCTGTTAGCCGCAATAGTTGTCTAAACACGTTCTCAATAGAATAGTGAATGAACGCGCTTCCTTCAGACAAACTCTTCGAGTTTGAGCGACGGACAGATAAGGAGTGTTGTATTGGTTAGTTGTGTTTCACCATCAGCCGGGCCTTGTACGTAAACGTATTGGACAAATCTACCGGTACGTTGAGATTCCACAGAGGGGTTTCATTCGACGAGCGTGTGGGGGCCCCCGCGGCGCGACGGCGGTCGGGGCGTGCGTCGGCGGCCCCGTTTCCGCGTGGGCGACGGGCCGCTCCTTCTGCCTGGTTGGCGCGCGGACGCACCTGTGCCGTTTAAGGGCCCGGACCCCTAAACAGGAGCCCACCGAGACCTCGAGCTGAGTTCTAAAACTCCAGACCCGGTGTTGGCCTCGTACCCAAAAACAAAAATGTTATTTGGAGCCCCGCAGTATACACACCTCGCTGATTTCATTCCCATATTCCGTCCACCGAAAAGCTGACAGGATGTCCGAAGCTACCTGCTCGTAGAAGCAGTCAACCGTCGGGTTTGCACAACGTTATCACGTTTTATGATCATTCTATCGATCAATACCTCGAATAATTAAAGCCCGTGAACAATCTCCCTGCCTCCATTGAACGTCAGCACACTAGAACGACGCCAGCTCGGCAATTGGGCCCCCAATCTGACTTTGAGCGGCCATCGAAGCATTGACTGAACACGAAATTTAGCCGAATGCCGACACCGCGCTCGCGTTCCATTTGTGCAGTCGAAACTCTGCACAAATTCTGGGGCGAACTTCTGCCCGAAAGCGCCCCTGAGTCATTCGCTAGAAGCCCGTTGTTGTCCCGTACAAAGGCAGCCGAGTGTTCCACGAAAAAGCGAATCCACGCTTCGGCTCTTCGGTTTAGCGAAAGGACAGACGGGGAGCGGGGTCAGCAGCAGCGGGTGAAGGTGGGGAAAAGAACCGGCGCCTTTGAAGAGGCCGGGCAGCTCGGTTCTCCAAATCGGGGGAAAAGGTAAACACCTCCGTCCTCCTAATCACTACCCCGCCGGGGCGGCTGTTAAACGCGTCTCGAGACGCCGCCTTCCTGGTTATGCTCTGTTCATCCTTAAGGTGGCAGTACGGTGGGAGCTACGTGCTCGCCAAACCAACCAAACGCCTCCCGTTCAGCACCTGACCCGATCAAGTCGTGAAAAGCGGGCGTATGACCGGCCCAACGAGCACGTAGTTTGCATCGCACTGTCAGCTTAGGGGCTGAACGGAGAGAAGCTCCGCGTACCTGCGAACGCTCTTCTTTACCTCCCATTGACGGGGGTGTCTCGTTCCAGTCGTCCCCTGCTTCGAGGCACGGGAAAACACTCCGAACTCTGTTTCGAAGGCGATTCGTGCACACGGACGGACTGCATGAGGTTGTTGCGTAGAATCAGAGCTGCATGACGCTCCGCAAGACTTCTCCAGGTTAGCAGACAATACCGCTCGTCAAATTGTTTATTTGGTGCACGAAAACCGGACCATCTTCTCGTTGCCCAAACAACCGCACGGTCGCTGCTCGTTTCCGGCCTGTCACTCGGGCCATCCCAAAAGGTGCTCAGTTTGCTACATCACCCATCGGACGCCAGCGCGCTGAACAGATTGCACACGAGTGCTGCCTCTGGCTGGGACATCTGTCTTCACCTATTGGACACGCGTCCCAGCCGAACGATGGCACAGCATTCTGTGCCTGCGCTGGCCTAGAAAATCTGACGTAGAAAATCGGGCACTCATATCGCCGCGTTACCCAAACTCGCACGTATCATCAGGTGCCCAACGTGCACCGAGCGTTCAGCCGAAGCCAGAGAGTTTGTACGGGGCGGTTCGTCACTCACGTTTCTTGTGGCCCCTGGCGCTGACTCCGGGCCCTCCGGCGAGTGAGGCCAGCAGCAGCAGCAGCGGCAGCTTGAGCGGGACCGGTGCCATGCTTGTGCGGCCGGTCGGCGGCCAGTCACGTCTGTGTCGTCGTCGTCTCCCCGCTGCTGCCCACGGACGGCCGTTCGCGTGGGACGCCGCGCGCGTGGGAGCAGTCCCTCGCGCAGAGCGCCGCCGCCTTCTCTGGAAGAATACGGGCCCCTCTGCTGCGCGGCCGCTCTGCCCGACTTGCCCGGTCGGGGTGGCGCGCCGCCGGCCGCAGACACACTCTTCAACCGGAGGAGGCAGCTGTCTGCGGGGAGCTGTCTCCGCCGGTGCCGAAGCGGGCAGCTGAGAGACGCCGGAAACAGGCGGTACTTTCGGTACGGTTCCGGAATGGGGTCGGTGTCCGTGTACCTCGTTTGACCTTCTGGATAGCCGACTACATGAAGTTTTACTTGCTCCTTTTTTGGCGTCACACGTTTTTGAACGCTTCATGTTCATGTTTAAAGCATGGTTAACAGAACCTACTAATTCCAGACAATAGAGAGCGTTAGTAGGCCGTTCGATACCTATAGGATAACAATGCGGAGTGCAAGTTCGTTTGCTTCTTGCTCAACGGTTGCGATGATGTCAGAACGCCGAGCTCTTATTGGCTGATTGAAAAAAAGTAGTGGGTATACCTCGAGGCATCTAGCAGTGAGGTCTACCCACTGTCCCTCCAACGAAAGCCAATCAGAACTCGGCGTCGTTCTGACGTCACCGCATCCTCGCGCAAGAACCAGACGACTTGCTCTCCGAATACGATGTACAGGCTTCGGCGGAGTATCGGGAATCGTTATCGGAGTCATCGGAACGGTCTACTAAAACTCTCGATTTGTTCGTTTGTCCGTGCATTTTGCTGCGATATTTAACGAGGTAGCTGAAGTCACGTGGCCTGACGTCACATGGCCTATATACCAATTCAGAGTCTCCGTTAAATACACTGGAAAAAAGTGACGCCACGGGATCTATGCACCAACTCCCTTTCCCACGCCAAATGTCGCGGGGAAAATTGGTGTCGCATAAGCTGACGTCATTTGGCCAATTCAGTTCCCCCTGTTAAAGTTTATCGGGGAAATCGGCGTCCCGTTACCTCTACACCAATTTAGTTTGATCGTAAATTATATGTGGAAGTAAGCATCATATAAATTTGCAGATCGTCCGTTGATACTGATGGCGATACGTATAGGGCCCAGCAGTTGTATTTATCATCTGAACGATTACGAGATTATCTCTTCAAAAAGTGGGGCAAACGCGGGCAGAAAGTAGAAACGACAAAGAAAAGCACTTTCACATCGTTTCGGGTGTTTGATCCTGTCGGCTTCTCACAAATAAAACCGCTGCCGCTACCATGTGGGCTACGATTATATTGACCGTGTAGTACATTGGCTGAAAAGTCTAGAGCAATATAACTAGGGCTGGCTGTCGATTAAAAAATTTTAACCCGATTAATCGCCACGATTTAATCGATTAATTAGTCAATTGATCGGTTTTGTCTGTTCCCACGCATAATAGTTCTAATAAAGTAAATGTTTTGTCTCTACTGAATATGTAGTAAACTGCGCAGTACAATTTCGGATTTTAAATCAACCTTGAAATGTAGTTCAGAATAGAGCCACTTAATGAGCTGCGCTTAGAGTATCGGCACTCTGTTCCCCGGCATTGCTGTGGGCGCCGCCATTTTGGTGCTTGTGCGGAGCAGACGCAACTGCCGATCGTCATGATTCAAAAGTGCGACTTCCTCAGTATCAGATTTCGTGTTATGAAGCCGATTTAATTATGAAGCTAATTTAACTACTAAGCACTGTCGCGAACTGTTTAAATTTCTGGAGGGCGGAAAAGCGTTTCCTGTGATTTCCGATAAAGCTTAAGATAACTGGCAACAATGATTTGAAGCCACAATGTGGCAAGGTGTCGTTACTCTGAAGTGTAGCTTATTTTGTTGCACTAAAGTTCAGAACAGTCAAAAGACACCCACACTCACAAATTACTAATTCAGCCGCAAAGGCAAAGAGGTTCGTTGATATTCTCCTGCAATAGCGAACTTCTTTGGTTGTTCACTATAGTCTCTGCTGCGCTAAACAGACACTAGCACGGTGTTGAAGTAACTGGGACACCGTAAACTTCTTCACTTGTATTAGAGTAATATATCTTGCCCCTGCAGTTCACTTTAAGTCAGAATTTTTCCTAAAGTTTGCCTTCATACAGGTGTACTCGTCCACGTCTGCGTGGTAAGCGCGTTGAATTTTTACTTTATTATTGTGTGTCAAAATTTAACCGATTAACTGGTTAAAAATTTATTGCGACTTAAAGCAGTAATCGATTAATCGGTAGGTTAATCGACCAAATGCCCAGCCCTAAATATAACTGAACATGAGCACCTAACGATCGACTATATTTGAGGTGTCTTTCTGTTCGTCAAAGTATAAGTTTGGCGCACAAAAAGGAAAAGAGTGAATGCAAGCAAGAAATCACTAGTTTTTCTGTTCTTTTTTTAAGATGTCTCTTAAATGTTGTTAGGTAAGGGAACGATCGTGCATCTATAAAGACCTGTCATTTCACTTTTCTCTCTCCTACAAGTGAAAGGCTGGCATCAACGCTAGTCGCGTGGTTGACCTTGCTCGTCCTGGACGACTTTAATTTGCTTCACCTTAAGCTACGACCTGGTGAGACCATTATACAGCGTCAAAGGCACACCAACATATGCTGTGCCTTTGCGCACCCTCCGACCAGCGCGTCCGCTCCCTGTCTGCGCGCATTGCATGCCGGTCGCAATTACATGTGATTGTGAAATCCTCCGAGAGACGTTGCGTTAGATGTTGGCGTCAGCGTGGTCTTCGCAGTACTCTCGCTGAGAGTTTGTGTTTCATGTTAGGTGGGATTCTTCGTTGCGCGCTCTAGTCGCGTGTCGGCTTGGTGAACCAGCAGTTCCAAGAAAAAGCTCATCCGTCCGAGCGGCGATGTTGTGTCACAGTGCGGCTTCAAGACGGCGGAAACGTTTGCAATCCGTGTTTTTTACCTCGACTACGCTGGTGATTTTCGAGCACTTACGGCCCCAAATGTCGCAAGTTTCTTATTCACAACTTTCAGCGATGGTGGTAGCGCGGTGAGAATCACGCACTCTAGCAGAATGATCGGCTGACGAATGAAGGTGCTTGCTTACCCCTTCCTGACGTAGAAAAATCAGGTACAGTTCTTATATCACTCGTATTTTACGAAGGTTAGAATTACTTACATGGTAAAAGAGTAACGCAAAAAAGACGGGACACGAAGAAGCAGAACACAGGACGAGCGCTACCATGTCTGTTAACGACCAACTAACCCGTCAATCCACTATTTTTTAGAATTACGCGTCGCAGACCCAATCTCGTACTGCTCTTCTACGGTGATCGTCTAGATGACAGACATTTTGAAAGGAACCAGCGCGCTCTCTATAGGCCGTGAAAGTTGCGAATTTTCCAGATATATGCGCGCTCATCATCAAGGTATTACTGGTACGTACTCTTGTGTGTGTGTAGTGTGTGTGCGCGCGTGTGCGTGCGTCGCGTGTGCGTGTGTGTTGCGTGTATGCGTGCGTGTGTGCGTGCGTGCGTGCGTCTGCGTGTGCGTGCGTGTCGCGTGTGTGTGTGTGTGAGTTTGTATGTATGCTGTGGAGCGTGAATTTTCACTGGCTCCGTACATTTCATCGAATGGGTAAGGGCCAGCATTTCTGAACGTTAAGTTGGTCTGTGTGATCTCGAAAGCATATCGCTCTGTTGCTGTCTCTCGGCGAGATTGATATCCGCTTCTGTCGTTGCAGCGGAAGGATGTGGTGAGACTTGTACTCGTGGTAAGATCGCGATAATATCGACGTCGTCCGGGAGGGCGCGTCGCTTTCTTTTCTCTATTCAGCCCTGCAAGTCTGATACCTGAAAATAAAAACAAATAAAGATTTTGTTTATTAAAAGTCGCCTGTCCGCTTACTGCTATCATTGTGATATGCCAGAAAACCACAACGCGTCCACGTTGTAGGTCCACGTTTTGGATGACGCAACCGCGGCTAACGCACTTGTAAATATCTCAACCGGCCACAAGTGTGCGACATGGTGCTGATTTTTTGCGTGCGAGAGTTCCATTTCGCAATCCAAGCAAGAGCAGACACAAGTGCTTCTTGACTCGCGATGAAGAATGAAGGTTCTATTAAAAATATCTGGGCATTGATTGTGGCCGCAGTCATGTTCAAAACGATTAAATGAAAGTTAGGGGCCACATAAAACCGACCAGAGTTGAAAAAAATAATAGAACCATTACAAAAAGTCGTATTTTTCGCCCATAATGTGCAAAGAAACGAAAGGATAGCTGTAGCACGGTCGCGCAATGCCGGTGGAATGGCTCCGTCACGTACCTGAGGAAGGAAGTGCGACGTGGTTAATTCTCACAACCGTCGTGGTTGGCGTCGTGGATGCCACTGACGGCGCCACCAGTGCTCGGTAATCCGTGAAGTGGGCAAGCGCGGTGGAAGTTTCTAAAACCATCCAACATTACGCGTAGCAACTGGATACTGCCAAAGTGGGATTTCGCATAACACAAGTAATGTCTGAAAACAAGTATTTCAAGCAGACGACACGGAAGACTCCTTTCGTCGCGCCAAGGGCGGAGAGGAGGGTTTTTCCGTAGCGGCGACGAAAAGCGGACGACGTCGAAATCTCTGCAGAGTGTCGCCAGTAAAGCTATCGCTTTCAAATAAAAATCGATGTCAGGAGCAGCACTTCCGTTGGGCTTGCTGGGCAACTGGTAAATGTACCCATCCCAACATGGCGGAAACCCGCAGCACGCCAGGAGTCGCCAGCGTCGTCCAAAATGAAAGCTGTCTTGAGCTTTTTTCCAAACAAGCTACGCTTCAAAGCATGGAGGTAGGAAGCTTCTGGAGGCGACATGACGCCACCAGAGGTGAAGCTGAGGAGACTTCCGGTTTTGGAGGGACAGCGCCCCCAAAGATGACCAAGAACGAACGAAACCAAAGACGCTATGGCGCATAGAGGCAGGACAGAAAGGACAGCTGATTTGGTGCCAACAGCTGTTTTGGTCACCCTTGGGGGCGTTTCCTCCGACCGCGACCTCTACTTCCGGCTTCACTCGGGATTTTCTCGTTTGGCTGGCTTGAGCCGGTATGTCGCCTCCTCTTCCTACTTCCATGCTTCTGAGCGACGCTACTAGAACAACTAAGTTGTGAAACTGCCATAGAGCCTGACTTTCACAAAGTGGCTTCGATCCGCATTCTGAGAACCGAACTAAAGGCGATTGCAACGCCGCGATTTCTCCCGCAGCGGACACTCCGGGAATGGCCTGCACGAGATCCCGACGCGCGCGCGAAGGCTACGTACACGCTGATCCTGTTCGGGCTGAGTCGTGCAAGGACCGGTGGCGCCATCTCTCAGTGCCATTTCACTGATGGAACTTTCATGTTTGGACTCGTCGATAAAGGGTGGCCCTGCTATCGTATTTAGTTTGGTCTCGGTTAGACGCGAGCGGTACCTGTTTCAAGCGGTGGGTTTCCCCGACTGAGTGTTTTAGTAACGTCGCGTCAGAGTAACGACACTTCAGCCATCTCGATGCTTCAACGCCACTGTTAGGCACAGTCATCTGAAGACTAAAAATTTATCTGAAATGGCAGGAAAGCGCTTTTCGTCCTCCGAGTATGTTAAAGAGCAATAGGATACAGTCTGAGCATCTTGACACAGTATCTAAAGCTTAGCAGGTTGCATTTTCGGGTCGTAACTGTCGTGATTTGCGTCCGCCCTGCGTTAGGTAACAATCACGACGGCGCCCACGAGCCAACGGGGGATAAAGTGTGGACGCTCTAAGCCTGTAGCATATCTAGTGGCTCTCCGAATCGCTACCTCTCATGTTCCGGTCACTAATATTGAATCTTGCCGATTCTACCAACATTGTTTATTTCTTTGCGGCCGCTTTCCAATACTTCCTTGAGTAGAAACGGCTTGATCCGTTGGGTCATCCCGCGCAGTCTTGTTTGTGTTATTTGAAAAAAGTAATCGATTATTAGAACTACGTTTGCTTGGTAGTATTGAATTACTCGAGAAGAAAAGTTAATTGGCCATTACTTGAAAACGGATACCGTTACTTTTCCGATTACTTCGGATCTTCAACACGGCAGATTGTTTCTACCGGTTTGTAAACGGGTATTTTGTAATGTCCATCATTGGAATAAGATAACTGAGATTATAAAATACCTATTTTTTTAATCCACCAATGTTTGCAAATCATATCTTCCTACTGGAGACTTGCTTTGAGGATTCCTCTGTAGGTAAATTCGTAGAAAAAAGGACGCTATTAAAAAGGGCAGGAAGAAATAGTAACGGCTACAAGTAATTTTAGTACTTCCGAAAGTAATCAGATCGCTCTTGCGATTACTTCTTAGTGAATGCATTCAAATGATTAAAATTACTGTAAAGTAATTGATTACAGGTAATTTGATTACTTTTAATGAGTACCGTACAAGTTTGCATGATCCCGCATGACGACATAGAAAGAGTAATGCTGTACGAATGCAGTTTCGTACGCCACAGGCATTGAAGGAGCGGGGCACTGACAGGGTATTCAAGCTCGCCAAGGTTTTTATTTGTACGTGACATGTGAGAGCCCAACTACCCAGAACACAATTTGCGGCTTAAAATTAGTTTGCTTTCCGCCCAAAAAACTGCCGATCGAGAACTGGCTGGTTTGAGTCGCGCTCTCTCCTCCGTGGTTATGTGCCGTTTTCTATGGTTTAGACACAATAAGCTTCAAAGATAATCAGAGTCATGGGTCAGAAACAGCGGGAACAAACATTGAGCCGAATGGCTTAATTTTTGGTCTAGCTGTTTCGCGATCTCCATGTAGGTACTACGGCTGCTGGGCGTTGTGCTGCAATTGATGTTGACAAATGTTCGTCAGTTATGCCTTGGAGTGCATACTCTATGCATGCGTTGAACCTCCATCAGGTCGACCGGACATTTGAAGTTATCGTCAGCTTTGCCAGAGCGTAGTTCACAAGATTTTCTCAGGTAGCTGCACTCTAGCGGTGACTTTGTGTTGCCACTGCAGGAGCGTGAGACGATCGCCGAACCGAGCCTTAAAGGCGGCCTTGAAGCTGTCCCAGGTTAGGCACTGGCGTCTAGAAACAGCTTTCCAGTCGGCAGCTGGGCCACGGAGTTTAATCAGGGCGACTGCAAGAAGCGTCGAGGGCTCCCAGGAAGCTAGTCCTTGAGTACGCTCCAGCTCCTCGATCCAATGGCGGGCAGAAATACCGTCGCCGGTAGAAGTCCGAAGTAACGCGGACAAGTCTGGTTGAGTGGCCACCTGCACAGGGACGTTTGGCCGCTGGGAGAAGCTCAGGAACTGTTGCAGCAAACTGGCGAGAAGCTGCGAGTCTTGCGAGAGGCTGCTGGGTCGGTCAAAGAGCAACGGTGACTTTACTGGCGAGCTACGGTTGGCGATGTCAGCTACACTCTTAGAAAAAAGGGTATGGATAGTCCTCCCTAAGGGGAGGAACGGTCTTGTAACCTATGTTCCTTTAGAAAGGGAGAAACCTTCGTCCCTGAAGCAGGGGAGCAAATAGTTCCTCCGTCGCCTGCATCTCATTATGGCGGCCCTGAATCGAGCAAATCGAGCTCAATAAGGCTTAACGAGGACGCTACGTCTCTTGTACGGGACGAGAGGAGCAGCAAATAAAAGCGTAACACGAGCTTTCCGCGAACTGTGTTTATTTCCGAAGCCAGGTTCCCCCGCAGGTACAGAAACTTGCGTTTCGAAAGCAGTTACTCAGTCTTCTCGTCGTCAGCACTGCGATGTTAAACGGAGACAACCGATACCCAGTTACTTCGCGCACTTCACGTCTTACCTTTGCTGTTCCTCGAGTCACAATTCTTTCGCCAACCGCACATCACGGAGGAATGGCAAACCAATCCGCGAAACCAAAAGCCGCTCTCAAAAGAACAAACTCGAAGCCGCTGTTTACCGCGTAGCGTGAAAGAAGGTTAAATCGCTTGCCACCAGATGGCAGGGTCAAGCAGAGTAATTGCAAGTAGCTAAGCTAGGTGGCGCTAGGTACCGCCCAATTCATGTTCTACAAAAAATATTTTTTATTTCCTCAGGCTATCCTTGCGCTTTGGGATCCTCTACTATACACACATGTACACACATTACGCATACTACAAGCATCAGGTGAACATACATTGAGGACATACACACACATTGCACATACAAACGTCAATACAACGGCACACTAACCCGAACACTACACCCGAGCTCTGCGTTTCCGTCTTTTATACTGGTCGTTTTGAACGTACGGAACTTTTCGGTGACTCCCTAAGCAATAAAAAATATTCCCAGCATGTTGATTTTTTCCCAGCAATGTCATACCCCTGAGAGTATTTTGAATGGCTCAGGGGATGAATCTCTTATTAAAAAGTAAACGCTCGATCATGCCGTAATTATTTGAAAGCCAATAAATCAAGCCGCTCCAATGCGGCTCGAAGCCATGAGTTTGTTTCCCCGCACGGCACGTCGTAGCCTGTATTTCTATTGTAGTGTTTGTTTTTCTATTTGTGCTGTTCGCGCACGGCTTCAATTGCCGTCTTGAATTAATCTCTGTAGAGCGGATATTCACTCAGCTGGAAGTGATGCTTCACGGGCAGAGAAATCGCTTTTCGATCAACTTGAATGCAGTCAAAGCCGCGACTTGCGGCAGGTGTTAAGTGTACGGAGCTACGCCGTGGCGAGCTCGAAAACTTCTAGCGCTCATCCCAGCGCGCCACTTGGAGGGCAGTTTCTCCAGGAACTGTAGTATATTTAACCAGCAAAATAAAGGGTAGCTTTTTTTTCTCGATTTTACCTACTATTCTTTTTAATGCTGAAATTCCACACTGTAAATATACGTGCTTTCCGTCATAATTTCGTACTTTTCAGTCCTTTCCACAGAGCGCAATCGCTCTCGGGGAGGAGACAACCGACAGTCACATTGGCCACAGTACGATAGGAGCTTACTGTTCAGACCAGCGTTCCAACATGACTATCCGCACGTCGACCGATTGCACCTAATCCCTCAAGTGGTCTTAAACTCTTTAATGTAAAGCGGAATGTCAACCTGCGACACCCCGCCCCCTCCGATCACGGCCCGACCAGCGGCATCAATGCCCGACAGTTTACGTCATCTCATCTTGTTGTTACACCACTGATACGCGAACACACGGTCACATCGGCGATAATTCCAGTCTTCTGTTCACAACGCACAACACTGCCATCACGATGTTGCTGCTATGTTGCTGACACGCAGAAATACAAAGCCACGTTGATTGCCGGTTGGCACTCGGCATCGGAAAACAGAACCGAACTCAGCACGGAAGGCACCCAGGCAGCCGGCAGCAAAACCTGCCGGTCTTGGACGCAGTTCCTGCGATTTCCATAACGTCGAAAACGTCGACACAGTTCCGCGTGGTTCCGCTACTGTAGTTCCGCGTGGGTTCCGCAATCCGGAGACGGCCATCTTACCCAGTGTACGTAGCTCTGCTGGCACTGCTCCGGAACTTCGCTGTTTCTAGCGGCTTCGTTTGCTCGTTTGATAAAATTAGTGATAAAAACATCAATGCAACCGAAATGTTCTGCACGTTTGGACTAGAAGACGGAATTAACGGCGGCCTTCGCTGCCGCTGAAGCTCAATCAACTCAACAACATTTCTTAAACAACGTGCGCGACGTGCTCGAAAAACGAAACCGAAAGAATATGAGTCGGGACGGCGAAAGCTTTCTCCCGTCTGCCTGGAGAAGGAGAAAAACGTTTCGTTCCTCCCTTTTTCTCGTGTCCGCTTGGGGGCGCGTCAGTAGAAGGGAGGAAGACGCGCCGTTGCTAACTGTTTCCTCCATTTTTTCTTAGAGTGTGGTAGGCGGTCGATGATCTCTTCTTTTGGACCCCGTAACGTCAAGGTTCCGCCGGCGCAGCTCATTGCGGAGGTAGTCCGCGGTGGATGCTAGGGTCTGGATAATAGCCAAGATCCTGAGGTTGGAAAAAGCTACTATGTGATTCGTTAAACCTTTACCACGTGATCACGCTTCGGCCGCTATCCTGCGCCCAGAGAGCGGAGTCAAGTGATAAAAAACCTCCGGTTGATTGGTCTGGCGACTACGCACCTCCTTCCACGCTTTCCAGAATAGGGAGAGAGAAAAAGAGCGAAAGCAGCAGTTTCTTCGACGCCACAAGGGGTACGCTCACAAAGGCTTATCTTCAGGGGCATCCCAACTATGAACACAACGAGAGGATTTGTCACTGAAATCCTCTGGAAAGTTCGACCCAGAGTTGATAGTGCAGTGGATGCTATCCGTGGCCTTCGCCTTCAGACAGGTACCGTGCTCTGCCTTATCTCTAGATTGGAGACTATAGTCACATGGCTCCAGCCGGAGAACCCACGATTGGCCTAAAACAAGCGCATAGCGTCTAGTCTGCTGTCAATACCGAGTTAACGCGACAGCTCCTAAACTTCAAATAAACTGCCCAACCCAAAAGTGACCCAAAAAACGGGAAGTTTGAAGATCCTATGTTTTACGCCGTATAGCGCACATTATTATTTAAAACGAAGAATTATTCGCGACCACGTCGACCGCGACCACGTTGACTGACCGCGTTCGCTGTTAAAATTTGAGCGCGGGACTCTCGAGACGCGTTAGCTTGCTGACGATGCAGTATGCTGCTGTACCGTTGAGAATCCTGTGCTGTACAACGTGAAAAACGTTCTCGTGCTTCGCGTACCCTCTGGCAACGCCTCTCAGCAAGCGCCGCGCAGCGTTGAACCTTTTTGGTGCCTGTACCCATCGATCTCTTTGGCACGTCAGACGAAGATGGTAAGTTGTGTGCCGCCAAGGTCGACAACGGCTTGCTCGTGGAAAGCTCTGTATCTCTCGCCTACAGCACTCACCAAGAAAGAACTTCATACCAGTATGAAGACATGCCTTTGGCCCCGAGGACGTGCACTCGCTGTTCTATTGGGCCATTTTGGGGAAGTACGGTCAAGTCTAATGCTGTGGAAATCAAAAACGTTGAGCATTCTTCATCAGATCCAAAGGCAAATAGGATGACATTGAGATAATCATTTATTTATCTGTTGCAATTGCACCCAGGGCACCCAGGAACATTACTGGGAGTGGGTGCTTGATTAGTAAAATTCTTAATTTATCGTTATCGGTGATGTTGACGATGTCACCGGGGAGGCCAATTTCCAGTCCGCAATAGCTTCTGGTAGAAGAATGTTGATGGACTGCAGAAATGTTTTGGGGCTGGCAGTCTTGCATGAATGATCAGTATTCCAGAGATATCCCTTAGCGAAAACTAAGACGTTTGAAATATACCACATTCTAATTTGAGTGTATTTGAAGTACAGTTCATAATTGTAAGTACACAAAAAATAGACCGAAAATATACACTTTTTTTTTTACTTAGTACTAAAATATATTTCTGAAAATCTTTTTAAAATACCTTTATTTAAACTACATTTGAAGTTCCCTTCATGCGTTCTGAAATATGTAAATACTAAATTAGTAGGCACAAAATACCTTTCACATAGATTTCTTAAAATATTTATTTATTTCATGCAAAATATACTCCAACCCTAATAAAAATGCAGCGATCAAAAATATGTGCAGAATACTCTTAAAATACCTGGAAATCGTAAATACTGTTGTGTTATACTCTAAGTATCTTTTGACTGCAATACTTTGGTAGTTTGACTTAAACTACCAAAGTATTGAAAAGCTCGCCTATCAGAAGTTCACTTCAAGCAGATGTGGAGTACACTGAAGTGCCTAAATACAACATTTGATTAGTTTGTCAATTGAGTTGTGCAGCATCGCACTGATAAATCAGCCCAGTTTATGTTATTGTTTCCTTTTTTCTATCAAGAACACACCTGATGAGTTTCTTGCACACCAATCACAAACGGGGTTCGGGAACTACAACCACAACACTTGCTGATGCTGGAAAGCTTCAGCAAGTGCTGTGAGCAGATATGTTTGGCGTGGTTGTGTTAGCACAATGTTAGTTCACTGAATGTGTATACTCACCATTGTACGTGATGTGAGTAGTGACTTTAATATAGTGACGTTAATGACCATATTAAATAGTCAACTAGTAAAGAAAAGCAAAATAACTATTTTAAAGTGAAGAAACTGCCTTGACTCGCTTCGTCCTGAGTGGTGCTATGCAGAGAAGCAATAACATTTCTTCTAGGAGCCGTTTTTGTGGATATTGTTTTAGCGACTGCGCCGAATTATTATTAGTTGTACCAATGCTTTTTAGTAAGAGATATCGTCCACGAACTTCAAAACACTGTTTCCCCTTTGACAGACTCCCGAGGAGAAGATCGAATACTTGGAACCTTAATAAGTGCAGAGGTGGTCACCGGCCAAATGATTACCTTCAATATGTAGGCTATATAAGGCTCTAGAGCAGTCAACGGGACTGTGATTCAGGTGTTCAGTGCGTCATGGTGTTTGTGTTTGTGTTCGTTTCTAATGTGTAGTTGTGGGATGTATTTAGTAGTGCCTTCAAATACCACAGGGACACCATTTACTAACAAAATCCAAAATAAAATAAAAATTGTGTAGCCGGTTTTTAATACACAAATGGCATCTTGAGGGGGAAGGAATTATATTTTTGGTATATCTAAAATATTTTCTGATTAATATTTATGATATATTTTGAATACCTTACGCGCGTATTTCGAATGTGGACAAAATAATACAGAATGAATACAAAATGAATATTCATATTCAATATATTTCAACTTCGTTTCAAGTACGGCCTCTTTTTGCTAAGGAATTCCAGTAATGGGTGTAGAAACGGTGAAAGCATCAGAAAACACACTATTTAAAATATTCGCACATTCACTATTCAATACGTTATCACCAGAGCTATTCACTAGATTAATTTCCGAGTATGGTTTTTCATTAACAAATCTCCAAAATTTGCGAGGGTTGTTTAGTAACATATTAGGTAGAGTTTGCAGAAAGAATGTGCGCTTACACCCCTTCAACATACTTTTATATTCAGAAGAGCAAGTGGCATGCTTAGACCAAGCTTCCGATGTATTTGTTTTTTAGCGCTCCTGAAAAATCTCTTCTTTCTATTAGATAAACGACGAAGTGAATTATTGAACCATGGTTTAGACGTAGTAGTTCGAATTGTTGCGCACGGTATGTAATTTTCAATAAGTTCAAATAATTTTGTCTTGAAGGCTTGCCAATTTTCATTAGCATTATGGCAATCGAAGGTTTCATTGAAATAAACAAAATAATCAGAGAGCTCGGAGTTAATCATGTCATAGTTGCCCTTGTGGTACAAACGTATATTTTAGAAATACACGTCGACCTTGGCGGTTTAATATCAAGAAAACAATGAAGTGACTTGTGGTCGCTAATGCCATCCAGAGGAGATAAATGTTTAACTAGCAAAGGATCAGTGACAAGTGCCAAATCTAAAACATTTGAACTATTTTCAGTGATCCTTGTAGGAAAAGAAACCAACTGGGTGAGGTTAAAAGAAAAACACAAGTCAATAAAATCGCGGTCCACACTTGAGCCCCCAAACAACTTGTAGTCTGAGTATTCCAGTCTATACCTGGAAAATTAAAATCACCAAAAAAGAAAAATAGGTTTGTTAGGATGACTCAGTGACAACATAGACAGATCGTCACGAAGCAAGTCACTAAAATCGGGTGAAGCGTCGGGAGAACGGTAACATACTCCAATCAAAAAGGATCCAAAACAACAACTTAAGGACACCCAAACAATCTCGAGAGCACTGTGAAACAAAACCTTCTGACTTGCGATACTTCTGTTAACAGCAATGAGGACTCCGCCACCGCGACGGTTTGCTCTGTCATGTCGATAAATATTGAAATGGGGATGGTCCGGCAATATTTCACTATCATCGACGTCAGATTGAAGCCACGTTTCCGATAGCAAAACAATATCAGCATCACATGAAGTAATAACAGACGACAGATCATCACGTTTGGGCATTACGCTACGTGCGTTTGCATACAAAACACTGATTAAACTTTGTGAACTCGCGATATCAGTAGAAGCACTCCCCACGTCCCCCTATCTCAAGATTTCTTTTACGGTTCCTGTCTGGGCATCATATACAAATGTCTTAGGGCCAATATGAATCTTATCTAGTCGAAGCTTGAAGGGCAAAGATTGCCTTTTGGCAAAAGTGACAAGGTTATGGCGCGCGATCCGGGTATTTTCACAAACGTCCTCACGAAATAGAAAATAAACTGCCCTTGAGGCGAGAGCCATTCTGTAGAAGCCGACTTTTAGTTTTGAAAGATGAAAAACAGGTTATTATAGGTCGGTTTTTCTCTTCTTGAAATGTGCCAATCCTATGCGCACGCTCAATGTCAGAATCTTCTAAAGTAATACCAAGGTTCTCTTCGGCGAACTTTAGTACCTTATGTTCAGATATCACCCATGACTCTCCTCGAACGTCGGGTATGCCGCGAAAGAGCAAATTACAACGGCGGGATCGGTTTTCCAGGTCGTCACTCCGAGATAGCAATGACGCTGTGGCCGTGGCCTGATCAGCGAGGGTACCTTGAATGCTAGAAACCTCGGCTCTAGTCTCCGAAAGCGTTTCAAGTTCGCCCTCAAATTCTGCAATTTTCGTTTAATGGCAGAAAGTGAGCCCTCCAACTGAGCCTGCTTGTCGAGAAGAGTTTTGATATCGCACTTGATTGAATTCTGACCTTCTTCATGCTTAGAAGAATTGGCCTCAATCTTTTTTACAATGGCAAGAATTTCGTTCAGTTGGGGTTGCTTGTTAGTATCTGGCCCTGGGTTAGATTCAACATCGCCATGAGAGTTGTAACAATGCACGAATCACGCTCAAGGACTCACACATCATGCAGCAAAGCACACTTGGGCACGGGAGCACTAGAAGGCACAGGTTGCTAGATTTTTAGTACACAAAGAGTAGCGTTTACACACCTGTAACAAAGTTGAACATAGTGGGGTCAGGCGTTGCATTCGCAAGAAAGCTCCCGTGCCCAGCTGACGCGACGACGGTCGGCGCTCAGTATTTGTAGGCGGGCCACTGCGCAGCCCGATGACGACACATCCGCTCCGAGGGTTGGTGACGGTGTGGAAATGAAGATGGCTCGTGCACAGCAGCGGCGGTGGAAACAGCGCCCGTTGATAATTCGGTGGGGTAACGATGACAGGGCCTTAATCTGTGGTGTTGCTGGCGGCAATCGAAGGTAAGAGGCAGCCGAAGACGCATGCGAGCGGGAGCTGGAACAAGTTGAACATAGTGGGGTCAGGGCGCTGCATTTTGCAAGAAAAGACTCACGTGCCCATGGGAAGAGGCAGCTTGCGCTGTCGTCAGGTGCTGACCCTAACGCTGTCTCGTTCTCCCGCGCTTGCTCCTGCTGTCCGGTTTCCTGGCACCGGCAGAACTTCTTAGAGCGGATATATATATATATCTTTCTCAGATTGTTTAGCACGGTGTATCGCAAAATCGACATACCTCCAGGAGAGTGAGGAGACGGTACGGAGGAGGAGGAGGGCATGCGCCCTCCTCTTCGTACTCTTCCCTCCTCCTCCTCAGAAAGCTGCGTTCTAAATTCGGCACTAAAGGGAATTATAAACTTCTTTAATTTTTTTTCGATCACTTATTCATGTTCGTTGTTTCCAAAAGGAAATTCGCGGACGCACCAGATCTACGAGTGCGTTCGCCTCCCAACTCCGCGTGTGTAATCTCTTCAAAAATATAATCTTGGTCGCTTTTTCGCATAAGTACGTCGTTATTAATGGCGAATTCGGGTGGTCGCCTTCTCTCCTCTGACCTTGATTCATGCAGCATGCGCCCTCACTCGCTGCCAGAGCTACTGGGGATCCTTCTGAGCCGATCACAACTGCTGGGTTCAGAGCGCTCTGACATTCTCAGACCAGTCACGGATGTAAAACTTCGTAATTTTCAGAATGAATTAAAAAAAGGATTTTACAGCGTACGGTGGACGAGTGAGCAATGATGCACAAGCTCAGCAACGTCATGAAATAACGGTTCGTGACGTACATTGTTTTACGCGACCGGCAAATAAAAAACAAAACAAAAAAACAGCAGTATGCGGATTGATTTTTGCAGGACAGAACGAAAGCCAATGATTGGAAAGAGCTGTCCACTCATCGCGTTTTCAACACTGAACCCGCTGCGATAGCGGTCATGCGGGTAACGGCACAGCAGGCAAATGTACAATGGTTAATAAACCGTATTTCTTTCTCACGGCGAGTATATTGTACAGCAGCGGTGATATAACACATATCGCCATGTCACACAAACGACTGCACATTAGATTCGGCTTTCTCTTTATTTACAACACAGACCTTTGAACGCCCTTTTACCAAACCTGGAAATTTATTGAAGTGACCACAAAGCCCGCGCGGCGAAAAGCTTCATGCGAGCTGTTTCTTCGTCGGTTGTGGGCTTAGCGGAATCACCGCCCTGGTTATGATCTCGTAAAGCACTGGGAATACTTCACACGTCGACTTTTCTTGTTACTGTCACAAACAAATGTCGTCCCGTCCATTCGCAATCCTCGCACCGTAAAATGCACAATAACTTTGCAGAACCCCATATCAACTCGCCGTCCCTGCCGGACCCCACACACCACCACAAACCACTACCGGCCATCGTCACCAAAACCACGTGATCCCCCGTCCAAGTACCACGAGACGCCTGCGCCGCTCCGCACTCCGACGGCTACAGACGGAGTGCAAGAGAGCGCTCTCTGAGGAGGAGGTACCCCCGGAATGAACCAGCCGATCAGGCTTGCACAGCCTCTCTTTCAGCCACCCGATTTCGCGCGCTCTGGAAAGAGCGCTCGAGACGCACGCAGAAAGAACCATGGCAACTCGCCATAAGGTGACCCCCTCACTGCTTTGCAAAGACCCGTCCTGCTCGTGGTTTTCTGGCACCGACAACCGTTCCACAAGACGGGCTCTTCAAACCAAAGATTAGGGATGCCGTTGAATGATGTGCGCGGTATCGTCGCCACATAAATTACACTTCTGCTTCTTATATTTCTAAAAGATGTACTTTGACAAGACAGTACGTGCACCGAAAAAGGACGCGAGATTGACTTCCACTCCCCCTCTTCTGCCCATGTTGAGCGCATCGTGGGGCTTCCATTGGTGTGCAAGAAAGCGGTCGCACGACTTTACAACATTTTTACTTGGTAGTACCTGTTGTCACAATCCGGCGTTGATTTTAATGTCGCTAACGGAAATCGGTGTGTAATTAAACAAAAATTGAATATTCTGGAACGGTCTTTAACTTGTCGAACAGCTGTTACGAACAAATATAGTAGCTGCAGATTTGATGTTGTAGCGTTTTCTTTGAGGGAACCAACTACACTTGGTAATGTTGTCGAGGATGTTTTGAATGCGAAAGCATTAACTGTCCCATTAACAATCCGGCGTTTTCAGCTCTTGAAGCCGCGCCAAGCGGTACCTAAAGTCCCCTGTCCCATGGAGCGGTAACGAACGCAGAATGAACTCCCTTTTTGCAATAATAAAGCGCAAGGGACAGATACAGCCATGAAGTAGACAGGAGAACGCTAACTTGTCCCCATGTCCGTGCGCGCGCGCCCTTTATAATTGCGTGTTACAACGAACGCCATTTCATGCTTTAGTTTATACGCTGCGGCCCGCGCGCCCTGTTGGAAGGAACACGGTTAACTCGGTGGCGCGTGCGCTCGCTGGAGGAGCCAACGAGGGCACGGCGGGCGCTCTCCGCGTCCCCGAGGCCGCGGGGGGGGGGGACGCAGCGGGTGCTTTTTTTGGCGCCGATAAAGATGGCAGCGCTTCAATACTCGCACAACAGAACTCGAAGGGGCACTCAGCGGCGTTCGGTTCGACGTTCATGCTTTCGCATTCACAACTCACAAGAAGTGCTTAGGTGTCCTCGGGAATTTTTTGTTTTCAGGTCGTCTCAAATAAGTGTGTACTCTTGTTCCTTTTCGGTTTTTTTCGTATTCCAAGAGACGAGTTTTGGGCTAAGGCCATCTCTGGGTAAACGCATGTCCAAGAATGTTTGGACATTTCACAGCACACATTTATTGCAATTGAATTACAATTTTATTTGTCTCTTTTCAGACAAGAAAAGAGGAAAGAGGGGAAGAAAGGAGTAAGAAATGAACAGAGTCCCCTTCTCCCCAAGAACAACAGCATCAGCAGCACTCTACTACAAAACACAAAGCAAAAACAAAAATAACAAAAAATGTTTATATACACAGAAAACAACATTCTAATTAGCTCGACGGGATAAGAAACGAACGTGTATTTTTGAAAGAAACACTTTCAATGTCAATTCCTAGTGGAAATATAAAATACATACAATTCAAGAACAAAGTTCAAGTCGCTGTGTTTCTGGCGTTTATTTCAATAAAATAAATGTCATGTAAAAAGAAGCGGCACAGCGTGCGGGTTCAAACAGCATAGAAATACACCGAGCCGGATTGCACAATACATTTATTTCTCAAAAGTGGTACTGCCGATGCACACCCCAGAAAAAAAAAGTATTTTCAACTTGGTATCATGTTAGCGGCATGCGCTGCACTTGCATATTCCATCATAACATGTCTGTATGAAGAAAATACGTGAGATTTCATTGTTAATTTCTTACGTGAGCAATACTGCGCTACACGACAGACTATGGCAGTGGTAATCGAAGAAGAAATATTACTATGTTGTCAAATATTGAACGTGAAGTATTGCTTATGTAAACGCTTAAAGCACATTCCGAATTAAAAGCCTGTTTGGTCGATAAAAGAATATGACGACATATCTTTCAACCAAGAAAGAAACGGAGGCCCACTTTTGTCTTACTCATCTATGCTTAGTGACTAAAATAGTAAAATATATTGGACGAGTTTTTCTAATGAATACAGTAGCAACTTACCGAACCAAAAGCGCAAGGAAAGCCCAGAGGAAGTGCGTACCACCCTCGCATTTTTCCTGTTGAAGTTTCGACATACGTAGTCGAAGCCGCACTCGCGAAGCCGGAGAGTGGCCTGCGAAGTAATATTTATGGCATCATTAAAATGGGTAAGCGGGCTAGCCTGTACATGACTGCATACTACAGACTCCTGGGCAACAGAGATGTAAAATGGACAAACGAAACATACAACAGAAAGCGTTTCGTGCAGTCAATTCATTTCGTTCTTGTTAAAATATTACCCTATTGAAAAATTATTTGTATGAGTAAATTTTTGTGTCCAATAAACACATATGAATCATACAATATATATAAGAAGATGTAAGAACCATATAAGAACTTTATAGGAGCTGTGTAAGTTATTTAAGAACATACAAAACCATATAAGGAACTTCTGAGAAGTTTCTTATATGGTTCTTATATGTCTTATATATCTTCTATAGTTCTTATATGGTTCTTTTATGTTCTTATATTTCTTGTATGATTCATATGTGTTTATTGGACACAAGAAATTTCTCATCCAAATGGCTTTCTCACTACGCTAGCGCATTATCTTAAGCACCTTCTAGGGTTGTGCGAATAATTGTTCGAATCAAATAGCCGAGCGTCATCCCTAGCTTCTGTACTGTTGAAAGAACCTGCCGTCCTGGCTTTCCGTTGCGTTGTCAAAGCTATCGGATGATGCAGTGCTGTTCGATTCGAACCACTATTCGCACAACCCTAGCACTTTCTGAACTATATTTTATTTAGTAGTGTATTGTTCTGAAATGTAAAAGCGCCGAAAAAAGACAAGCTCTAAGGCCTGGTTCACACTTGCGAATCGGTGGGCGAATCTGCAAGAATTCGGCCGCCGGGCGTAGCGTCCACTGTGCATTGCCGCGGCCGATTCCGCTTCGGCGGCAGCGGATTAGCTGTAAGTGTGAACCAGGCCTAAGGCAGACATACAACACGAGAGCGCACTCGCAACTGTTGCTTATTTGGAAGTACTACATGCCTAATATATGCCCCCAAGAATCTCTTAGTCATCCACCTGTCGGAGCAGCGCTTGTCTTATATATCCATATTCTTTATTTGATAGGGCGACTGACGCCTCACTATTCTATTATACAACCTTATCCCGTATAGATATGCCTCGCTGAACCTCTGCTCTTCTATCTATATCGAGCCAATAGTCTTATTTTCATGCAACACAGGCGTGCATACGCATCTGGGGACGCCCGTGTTGCATGACATTAGTATTTTGGCTCAATATCAAGATAGAACAAACAGAGGGTGCACGAGGCATATAAAATACGAGATAAAAGTGTAGATTGCATTAGTGAAGCGTCAGTCGCCGTATTAAAGAAAGAATTTGAACATATAAGACAAGAGCTGTACCGAAATGCGGAAATGACTGACAGGTTGTTAGGGGCCTATATTAGGCATGTACTTTCTGATATAAACAACAGATGCGAGTGCGCCTTCTTCACGTTTTAAAACATATGAGCCAACTTATCCAACTATCCACTTTGCTGTAGTATATCGTTAACTGATTTAATGTTATTCATCTTTCCGAGGTTAGTGTTATTATGCGTTCAGACGGTTCTCAGGCGACTGATCATAAAAGAAAGCGCGTATCGATAATTCGGTAGGACATGTTGAGAGCAGACACCACATACGAAAAGATGGCCATCATCGTGTTCAGTTTATTTCTATTAGACATGCCTACAGTTAGCGAATAAATTTATTTAAACTTTTTCTGTAACTGCGGCAACATTACAATAAGGAGCACCCTAATTTAGAACATTTCTAAATATTAAGGGCAACGTCCTTAAACTATAAACTCTGTGGACCAGTGGATGACTTGTATGAGACACTCTTTCTCTGAATGAAACGAATTTTGAATTGAATAAATAAAGCTTTGCGGTGTAGATTTGTACGTTGGCTGCAACTGTTAGCTTGATGTGACTCTCTCCATTTGTTTCGCACGCAAGTGAACAAGGTGTGGTTTGATGTAATCAAAATATGTTAATCATGCATGCGAGAAAAACTAGTTACATTTGTGCCTATAAGATTTCACAGCCGAATAAACAAATTCCAGACTAACTAGACCTTTCCCGACGTTGAAGGCATTTATGACCTAAATCGTCCAGTCATATAGTAGCTGGATGAAAATCATAAGCCACCATCGCTTTCTTAGTGAAGTTGGGGTTCGCGAGCACCGCAGCTGCACGAATGTGGAGGGGCATAGGGCGATAAGCCGGGATCCCACGTCACGCAAACGGTAAGTGACTCCGAGTCGCGCTCCTTCAGGCCGCCGCCATAGTACGCAAAGTCTGACTACTCGGCACATCACCTAACCAGTAAACGTGACAGTCACAGGCAAGATGACAGCGCAAAGGCCGTGCTGTTCCCAACTCCCCAGCTGGCCCGGAGCTGCTCGGATGCATTGTTCTGTTGTCGTTGGTCCGAACGAGCTGATTTCGAGATCCACGGAGCCGTGGTCTGAAGCCGGTCGAAAGCGATATCAAAGTTCAGCGTCGTCTCTCATGTAGGTATAACGTGGAAATGCACAGCGACGGAACATTTCTGTGCGCGTTTCCTCGGCGAGGCGGGTATATTGCCACTAAAGAGACAGCATCGGCCCTGTATTGCTCGGACCACGGATTGATTCGGATATGGTCTAGGATACATTTTACCGGGACGTTTCCGTGCTCTCGGGGATCATGGAAATATTTGAGGCCTGCAGTGAATCGTGTACGATGCATTTGCATACATATTTAGCCACAGAAATTGGTATAAGTCCTGCTCTGGCAGTGTGCAATCGTGGTGTACGTCGCTTCGTCCAAATGACCGGAGGCTTACTTTGGTTGTGCGGCGCACCGAAGAAGCTGCCTTGAAGCTGGTACATTCCGTGCCGCGCTAAATGTTGCTGTGCTTGTCTCTAAATTGTTCTGTCGTAGGCGTGCACTTTAAAGAATCAAATATGTTACAGCTCATTACCAGAGAAAGGGTCCCACATCCCTTCATCGTTTGGTTCGTCCACGGCGGTCGTCGGATCACCGAAGGACAGAAGTTATTCGGAGAGCGTCACAACAAAAGCAATGCAACATTTTACTGGTCTAGTATGAAGGCTCTTTTTAAGTTTTGTTATATTGTCACCAATGTTTGGTCCAGTCTTCTCTTTTACCAAATTTTGCTCTTCTCCAAGTTTCAGGCCATGCTCGGCTGTCATCTTTGTGGTATGGTAGTGGGGCTCGGTACTTTACCCTATCCCCTTCCCTCTTACACCCTCATAGAGGACGCGTGAACCAAGTCTGATCCCGAGCCCGGCAGAAAAACCGCAAGAGGAGTGAGTCCCAACAGTCGCGGATTTATTGTTCAGTCTTGGGGAAGGGCGGCGGTACGCATTTGCTGGCCGGGGGGGGGGGGGGGGTCGCTTAGAGATGACAATCAGCTGAAACGTTGCCCATATCTATTTTGCTATCGGAATCATTGCTATGACACCTGTAACTGAACTTTTGAATGGTATGTATCACTTTTTTTAGCCTCACAATGTTTTTCTTAAGAGGCTTAAGGAAAGCGGTCTCCCCTCCCCTCCACCCTTAATCCGCTCAAGGTCCTAAAGAAGAGCGAGCCCCGCAAGTAGACCGCAAAAAACCTGAACCAGGAGCCAGTTGCCATAACCAGGGAGAACCCGAATGAAAAATCCATCAATGTAACCCTCTTTGGCAGTCAATGTTTTCTAGTGGACCGCTGACTGTGCCTGACTGTACGTCAAGCATGCATGATTGGCCCTCAAGTTACTCTAACCGACAGTCAAACTCCAGTCAGACTCCGCTTGTCGGCTTTCTGATCGTTTCCTGGTGGCAGTCAGCCGCCGCGAAATGCCGTCAAGATTTCTTGGTGGCGATTCTGATTTTCTGATTTTACATCGATTGTCTCTGACTGTACGTCAAAAAACTTTGACGTGCAGACGAATGTATAGTCAAGGGACATAAAGTTCGTTCGGATACCACTATTTCGTCAAATCTATGAAAACGAAAAATAATCTATGCACGAGAAAACGATTTCGGGAAGTGAGCTCATAAAACCGCTGATGTTAGAGATATGACAAACAGGGCACCCGACAACCCTGGTCAGAAGCCGCCAAAACGCCGAACACGACACTTTCTACTTTCGCTTCCCCAGTGGGAAGCTTAGCCGAGCTGCATGAACGATCGCTCTCGACTCGTTTTGTTTGCCCGCTTGCTGCAACCTGTCGATCCTGCCGGGCTCTACAATATTTTATGTTTTAGAAGAATTTCTCTCGACAAGACCCAGTCGGTCGTGAGTTCCGACTATGTAAGGAACTTTAGCAGTGTAGTTGAAGACGACAAGGTGTACCACGTCTACTGGGCCGGAGACGCGCGAACAAAAGGAGGGTTCTACGACGTGAAAGTACTCTACATGGCAGGTGAGTAGAACTGAAGTACGGCGATTGATTTACGAGTGCTTTGCATAACATGCTGAAGGCTTAACTGCATATGCAGGGTAAGCATTGTTTAGAGCGATGCGCCCATTGTCGGAACCTCGCGTGCAATGCATGAAATGCTCTTGTTTTGGTCCGAGAGGTTTAGGCTAGAAATTTTAAACCTTTCTATCTAGTGTGGGCTATTGGCCGAACTGCTGCTTGTCGCAGCTCATTAGTATTGTATTATGAAGAGCGCAGACGAAAAGCATCCGCAGAGCGTAGTTCAGATATGTCTGCTGCTCGCGTTCGTCACTGGAAGCCAGGGCTGTCTGTCGTAGCATGCATGCACGTTCTCTATAGCTTCAACGGAGTCGCATACGTTTTGTGAATTAAAGTGTTTACGGTCATCCCGAAAGGTTCAGACATCGAGGGCGTTTCTCTGAAACATGCTTAGGGTGCATGTGGGCCTGTTTGTAAGCGAATGTCCCTTTTGCCTAGAAAACGCAAATTTCAAAAGTGAGAAAAAAGGACGGGTACACACTTTTCCTGATTTTTAATGTCATAAATTACATTCATTTTAAGGACTTGTGAACCATTTCATAGCCATGCAAGATGGCCACCTCGGCTTGTGAACCATTTCATAGCCATCCAAGATGGCCACCTCGGAATGGGAGCTCTTATATAAATGCTGCCTTTGTTGAGGAAATTCCCTTGGCAGTGGCAGTCAGACGTCATCTGATGGACCACCAGGGCACGTTCCACCAGGGCTGCTGACTGGCAGTCAGTGTCCCAAATTGCCTATCTTGATAGAATTTTCAATGGGGAACCACTAGAATTCGGCCTCCTGTCGAAAAAATTGACGTGGACTAAACCAACAATGACCAATCCGTCGCAGCAGACCTTGGCCGCTCCTACCCTTGTTTAGATGTCCGTCGCACCTCACACTCCGGCGCCCTTCCCCGTCGACAGGTGTACGAGGACGTCAAGGGCTGGATTGATACGGCCTGCCGCCCACCACAACGGGGGGACTCTACGGCCAGTGCCCGCTGAACCTGCACTTCTTGCTGAAAGGAACTAGGAGGCACTAACTTGAGAACCACGAATCCTCTTTGACGTCGTGGGATGTTTAGAAGACAGAGCTGAGGTGCACGTTCGGCAACCAGTATCGACGAGAAAGCCGAATACCTGCTTCGGTACAGGACACAGGGCCCCAACGAGAACGTCACTGCCTTCGTAGAGGTTGTTTTACACCTTAGCGCTCGCGCCGACCCTCAGGCTAGGAAAGAGGAGAAGCTGAGAATCCTCCTGCGAGGCTGGTGAGGGACACAATCTTTGGCGGCCTTGTCCGCAACCCTCCTAAACAGTCGAAGGGTTCGTCCCCGAGACTTTCAATTTCATATGAGCCCTTGAGACCCCTAGCCGATTACTATCAACGGCTCTCCGGCATCTTCATGCTCGAGTTGTCCAGCTGCAACTTCGATGCCAGCCTCCCAGGCATACGTAAGAACATCAACGACGTTGTCCGGGAGGAGCTCTGGTACCTATTTCCTACCGCCAGTTGCCCGCCTTCCATTTCGACGACCGAGATTTTTCGGGAAAAGTTCGACAGGCATTTACGCCGGAGACTTCTGCGTGCAAAGCGGAATCTGACGAACCGAAGGTGATTTATGCCGGAATGGCACAACGACAGCAACCGGCTGACCGTTAGTTAAGGATGCCAAATTTAGAAGCATTTTAAACGACGGAGAAAAACGCGGAATTTTTTTTTCCGGGAGATCTTGGAAACATTTGAAACGTTTTCCTCGTTAACAGTAATCTAGGAATTTTTGAAATATATTCACTTAGATCAGCAACAGTAAATGTTTTTCTGCCAGTATTTACGGTTGTAATATAGCCTTATATTATTTTGAAATATTTATGAGAGTTTATCAATCTAGCAGATTTTTCACTTGACAGTGTGCAGTCATGGCAATGACAGTTCAATCTTGATCATACTAAACTCTGTTACTGAATTTACTGTAACGGTGAACTTGAGCCACCGATCGTACGTTATGATGTCATATTACATGAAAGTATATACATATGGTGGTGAAGTAGCGGAGGTTCGGTTGCGTGTTATACAAATCACTTGACTTTCGTTGACTAAGTGCGTGACAATGTTGTATAGAGGAAATATCCAATTAATGACAAAAATTGTAGAGCCCATCCACTTCATGTGAAGATGGAGGACCAGCGAAGCTGTTATTTTTACAACATTAGGACAACTATACGAAATCTCTACGATTTACATATGATTGCAATTAAGACACGTACACGACTTCACGACTTCGGTGGTTAATTGCCTTTATTTAATTCTTAGTAACTAAAGGGATCATGATCACTATCGTAAGCCGCCATTGGTTGTATTTTGACTTCGGATATGTTCTTGTTAAACGTGAGGTCGATACACGTTATGTTGTTGGTCGTTGGTATACGTATACGTGTTGGTATACGACTATTTTAAGTCGTACAGCGACTTCGGCTCTTTATCAGCTTCGCTGATAAAGAGCCCAAGTCTTATTATCAGCATCGTGGAAGCGAAAGAAGGTTAGATCGGCGCGTTCTGCCCTTAGCCTCGTCACTGCGCACTATTAGTTGAAGTAAGTCAGTGACCGTAGATAATACCAAGGGATCAGAGCCTCGCCATCCAATAATGCCAAAGAAGGCTGACTAACGTGGGTCGCCCCCTATTTTTGTTTATCCTTGCCACGACCGATCGGAACGAAGGAACGAAGGAGTTTAAACGGAGTTTAACCTGATTAGGAAAATTTTCTTACAGATCCTAGCACATAACAGCTTCGCCGTAAAATTAGCTCCCCATGTGTGCACAAACTACGCGCACACATATCAAGCAGCACTCAGTTACCACTCCTGTATTAGATTTTTTTGAAGCTATATTTTGATATAGGTTTAATATTTATAGCTATACTCCTGCATAATTTATACTGAGCAGCACAACGATTCTAATTTGTTGTATGCTTTTAAGGCAATGTTAACACTTTAACGGCAAACAGAGGCAAAAAAAAAAAACACACACACAAGCCTTTGTGTTTATTACCATTTTCTGCCTTACTTTGCAGCGCACCGTTTTTTTATGCATTAACTCATTTAATACGTTATAGTATGTTTGATCACCCACCCGCGCTGACAACAATATGATGTGCGATATGATTTTTTTATTTGACATAGTTATAAATGCCTAGGTTATCGAATGCTGCCGAAATTTACTTAATACGCGTAGGATCGTTAATTATCAAAAAATAAAATTGGGTCCCTGGGTTTTTTCCGCTTTTTATAGAAAAAAAAATTAAAATTGTTTCTTTTTTATTTTGAGCATTCTCATGACTACAAATAGTACCCGAAGCCAACTCTACGGGACAACCCGAGGCCGCAGTATTCTCGACATAGAAGAAAGAACCCGTTTATGTCTGCGCTGAACAACATACACCCAGGACGACGAACCTGCGGCGAACGGTTAATCGACGGTCACTGTACTACCACTGCGGCGAGGCGGACCACGTCTAACGGAGGTGTTCGTACCGACGAAATGGGCCTGCGGGGGTTCGCGTCGAACGAGCCTTCAACCAGGTCTCGGGGAGCGACCACGAGATATTGAGGACTATCTTCGGCGGCCTAAGTACCCGGTGCCGGCACTACCCTGAAAGATCCCGATCACCATCACCTCGACGAGAGCCTTCACCCTTCCCGCCATTCTCGCCGGATAGTCTGCCCGTTCCGTCTTGTTGGCACCACTAGGTGCGGCAGCGCCTGGAGGTGCAGTTGCCGAAGACAGACGATGAAGCGCCTAGAAGTACGCTGGAGAGCTGCCATTCTAAAAACGCTGCATCTACAAATGTCTTAACGACCTCGACGTCATCAACGATGGCTGTGAGGCGACAGCGCTCATCGGCATCTGTGCAGATTATTCTGTTCTTAGTGGGGAGTTTTATCACTCCTTCGGAAAGTGACCACGCAGTGGGATGGGCCACAATTAAGAATCGCCGGATACAACTTTATAACGCCTGATTGAGAGGTGCACACACGCGTCGAGATCCACGGCGAAACCCGTCCGATGAATTTTATAGTGTTAAAAAACTGCTAATGATACAGTATCCTGAGAGTGGATTTCTTGTGTGAATACAGCGGCGTTATTGATTGTGGGGAAAGGAAGCTGACACTCAAAGCACGTTTCATTATTGGAAGATCAAAAACCATTTCCGGCCGCGGTCCGAAGTCTTGCCGATCATATATGCCTGTCGCCTGCTGCATTTCTGCAGCTCTTTTCTTGGTTTCCTTCCACCAGGAATTATAGTATGTGATGAAAAATAAAAGTATTTATTATTATTTTGTTAGGTGTCCTTATAGTAGCCGGAACCAACGAGACCACTTGCGGAGAGGCGCTACTAGAGGGCTGTGTCTCCTCGCTACTAGAGAAAAAACTCGGCGTTTCTAGCAGTGTACGCTTCAAGACGGCACGCCATGGCTGTCTTTACGAACTTCCGGAACGAGCCACATGATAGTATCAAGGGCACCGCTGTAGCCAATGTCGGAGTCTTCAACGGCGTGACCGAAGAACTTGCACTGGCAGAAGCATCTCACATATTCAGAACTAAAAACACTGCACCTGGCGAGATCGACGTCGACACAAATCTGTCATCACACCAGAGACAAGAACTTACCAAGCTACTCGACGAGTTCCACAACTGCCTCGCTTAGCCATGCGGGGTTTGTTAGACTAACATCGACATGCACAGGATTATCACTTACGATGCCGTGCACCCACGTTCTCAACCACCACACCGGCTTTCGCTTGGAAGGGGAGCCATCTAGGAACCGGTACAAGAAATGCTGAATGACAACGTCATCCACGCTTCAGTCTATTGGCTGGTCAAGAAAAAAGAACTGTACCAAACGAGGTTCAAAACAAGTTCCTCCTTGTTGCAGGCGCATTCGTTGATAACTCCCCCACGCACACGACAATATCGTGTTGTTTAACAGAACATTTAGGATATATATGAACTCCCATTCAAATATGTCTGTTTTCGATCATAGTTTGGCTCACGCCAATCTTGCGCAGAACCTTGAAAAAATTCTATGCAAGATCCACCTGATAAATGGTGTGTTGAAATTAAAAAACATTAACATTTTGGTCAGCCTCGGGCAGCAAAGCAAAATCTATGACTGAGTACGCTGAAGCTCTGTGGCACCTCAACTGAAAGGTGACACTGCAGAGGCAGAGGGCCAATTCTTGTTGGTTTCATATTGACGGATGTTACAGTTGAAAGAATTCGTTTAATGCACGTCAAAGGTACGAAGTGAACAGTGGTATTGCACTGGCCAAGGTTCTTCTCCAATGCAGTACTATAAGATTAAATTCCAATGTAAACTATTTTCCGCTGTCTACAAATCAGCCAACTAAGCCTAAAGGTTTCGAAACTTGCATGGCGTCCACGCACAGGATGCACATGCGATCTTAACAGCATCATGTGACCCATCGATTTGTATTGCACTTAAGGCATGACCGAAATGAACTTTGGTCAGCCTTGAGTATTTTTTGACACTTGGAAATAACACGCTACGACGGAATGCCCGGCACGAGTTGGACGTGAATATTTTAAAATAGAAGTATACGATTGGACAAATTTAAGTTAATGTAAACGTAATCTTTCTGGTTCTGATTCAGTACTCGTCGAATAGTCAACATTTTAAGCATAAGCAGTGGCCGCCGTTCACTTGCCGCAACCGACAGGATTCTCAAAAACCAAAACAAAGGAAACCAGCGATCACGCCTTCATCCCTGGCCCCATTAACGAAAACAGACAAGAACAGAAGGTAACTACTACATATCCGTCTGCACTAGACATGACAAATCCCGTGATCGACAATGCAATGGCAGTCGATTTGATGACTGTCATCGTCAGAAGACAATAACAATTTGCCTACACCGTTATTTTTGTGTCCACTCCACAAGGAACAGTTCGCACGCAATTCCCACTTTTGAGGAAGAATGTCGCTGACAGGCTTAAAAAAAAAATTGAATGGTTGGTAGCTCTCAGTAACTGGACACCAGGCATCACCTGACATCATTTTAACACACGAATCTCACACAAGTGACGGGGTTTGCGGCACGCAGAAGAAATTGTCGTTGCGTAATGATAGTGGCTTAGATACCAAAGACATATTGTCACCAGCCATCACGCCAACGGCGCAGCGAAAGGTAAGCTACGTTAGCAACACACGCCCGAACTTGCTACATTGGTGCAGAAAACAACGATTAAAATTTGAAGATTACGAAAAGAAGTGATTTGAAACAGCAATCTCTTCTAATTCGGTAATCTCAGACACCTCTGCGACTTCAGGGCATCGGGGGTCATAGCGGCACTTGACGTACGATCACCACACTGACGTTCCAGGGGCTGGGGCTTCATCTGATAAGGTGCACAGGCACTAGTCTTAACGCCTGACACGAAACCGACGCAGAAAAACTTGTTATTGAACCTTTTGATAAAGATCAATAATCATGTAATCAAGTGAAAAACAAACATATTCGAAACATTAACCAAATACTCATCATATTCAAATTCCAATATTTGCTACTTCAGACTCAACATCACCAAGAATCGTGCTCAACGCATGCGGTGGAGCTTTTAAGGAAACCTCCAAATCTTTGACCCGAATATAGATAATTGGGACACTGACGATGTAGGCAGATTTGTTGCATGGGGCTGCACTCTATACACCCCTCCTGAGCATCTGGTGTATTCCAAAACAAACTCCACTTATTTGCCTAAGTTATTAATTCATTATTTTCCTTCAAGGGCCCTCGTAGACTTTGAAAGATAAAATTAAAAACTTGATAGACATGATAATAAAATGAAAAGGCACTGACGTTAATGAGCGCAAAAAAGGCCAAGTAAACCGAAAACAAATATTACATTTGTAAGAAATAATAGTTTCAGTACCATGTTAATACAAATACAAGCACGGCTCTGAGCATCAGTTTAACAGTATGCTATAATTCTGGTATATGCACTGTTTTATAGCAGTACATTCCTTGTCACAAGAAAATAGACCCACCAAACAACATTTAAGGTCGCCATATATTTTTGAATTTCAGTCCAGTCTACACTAGAGGTCACTACTCTTGTCCTACTAAGCCTACTAATACAAATATCTAAGCTATCAGAAATACACAAAACACGATGTACACCCACTTACAAAAACGCTAACAATGGTTTTTTTTTCGACGTTTTTGTGATTCTTGCTTCCTTTCGCCTATTTCTTGTTCGCGTACAAAAAGAGTGAGTGTGCCGGGGTGCGGGGAATATCTGAAGTGAAGTGCGCGCGTCTCGGGTTGTACGGAGCGGCTCTCAAATTGCATCACGGAACGTGCGCCGGTAGCTTTCGTTTTATACCACGGAAAGTTGTGCCTAGGTTATGGCGCGTGGCAGGCGTCGTTTGTTTGATAGCGAGCGCGTCCGAGGTCGGTTTGCCGGAGAACTGCAAGATTATCTTGCCGTTTAGAGATTGGGGTTGAGTAACTCACATAGAATAATCAAAGGCAAGACATGAAACTTTTCGTATCACAGTGAGATCGAGGGCAAATAGAGTTGGCAACCTGAGCAAAAAGACTATAAGAAATCTTTGACGGTCTATGAAACTTTATTGATGGCCGTTCAGAACTTCTCGATGGCCAATCACTCCTTGACGGACCATCACGCCTCCTTGACGGACCATCACACGTTCTTGATGGTCCAACAGACCTTCTTGATGGCCCAACAGACTTTCTCGATGGCCCGTCAAACTTCTTTGATTGTCCGACAGGCTTACTTGATGGTGTCTGGCGGATCATCAAGGATTTTCTGATGGTAGCTGATGTACCATTAAGGGCTTCCGTTTGTAGCTCAAAGACCGTCCAAACGTTTCTTGTGGTGATTGACGAACCATCAAAACGTTTTGATGTTGTCTGTGGGAGTTCATCAGGATATCTCGATAGACCATCAGAACGTCAAAAATGCTGATGATGCTTCTCATGGCATCTTTTGGCGGTGGGAAGAACCTGACTATCTTCGGAAGAGTTCCAACAGTGTCCGAGAGGAGGCGCCAAGGATCTCACGTCGTCGCGCTTGCGTGAATTACATTCGTTGTGGAAAGCTGACAGCGGCATGGCTCGATAACGTAGTGTTCAATCCGTATTAATCCGCTTTAACAACTATCCAAGGATACTGGAAAGGTCACGAAGAGACCTTCTTGAAGACTCAGGTATGTGTTTGCGACCATAGCGTTGTTTTAAAATCTGTTGCTGCCCGTTTGTGAAACAATTTGTTGTTCCTGTGTCTATGTGAAGTAATCAGGTCTTCGATCTAAGTGGCAGAAAATGTTCCGAAAGCGCAGTTTGCATTATAAAAAAAATTGTTTGCTAAGCGGACGTGTGTTGTAATCTAAATCTGTGCAAGAAAAAAGCGCTCACAGAGCCGCGACTTCGGTAATACGAGGCTTACCGCATTCTTGACCATACGATTCTCAGACGATTGCACGCAGTCGCATGACGCCGTCATGTCCAGCATGGACAATGGGGACAGCGTGTACGTAGACAGCCACGCAACGGACACCACTTAGGTTGCAGGTTTTCATAGTCTCCGAAGTAGCGAGGTGGATTAAGCGCACTTTCTATTCCGTTTCGTGTTTGTGGTTTAATAATTTAACGCTCAATAATTTCTCAGTAGAAATAACGTGCCACAACCAAATCTAAACTTTGCTTTCAGGGTTGCCATGGGGATTTCGGAAGGTATCCTAACGCTTCAGATGTTGCTCTTTGAAAATAATCGGCTCAAAATAAAGTTTCTCATTTGTCTATCATGCTAACATGTCTTCTGTCTGTACATCATCGCTTATAAATTCATAGTGACAATTAGACCAACAGACCATCAAACCATTAGGCCGTCAGATGTTTAAAATACGCGCAGTCCGTCAGAGCATCGAAACCATCACACTGTCAAACAACTAGGCCATCAAACCATCTGACCAATACTCTCCCACAATAAAACAGACCAGGCCTGATGGGCCATCTGAAAGTTTCTCATGGTCCTTTTCGATAGGGCGTACGCGAGCCTTGCGTCAGCGTTCGCCTCGAAGTCGTGTCCAGTCAACGCGTTGGGCTCGGGTCCATTTAGTAAGTTGGCGCGATTCGAGTGTGATTGCGTACCACTGACGAATTTGTTCAGAGGCTCGTCTGGGGCGATTAGACGATGCAGTGTTTCTGTGGCCCGAGCTGACGTCACACTAGCTCCCGCAGTGGTGGCCCTGGTGCTGGAGAAGCTACCGTTTCCTGTGTGATCTGTGTACTACCGGATTCAGTGCGCCGGCAATAACAAGTGAAATATACACCGGCATGGTAAAAAGTAGTTACGCGCAAGCGAAGCACGAAATCGGCCGAACTTGCGTCTTCTAGCCTTTCGGAACTACGGGCCTCCGTAAAAAAAGGAGTTTGATTATCTCATTTACGGGTTGCTGCGGACCATCAACGCCCTGGTTCACGCAACGAATACGGAAAATGGCGTTTCTACAAGGGTAGATGACGAAAGGGCATATGCCCTGAGCTTTGATGCTGAGTCGCGCCTACAGCGCATGTTATATTTGCAAACGTAAGATGGGACAGAAAATGACCGAGATGTCAAGCGGGCGATAGAAGCAGCAAAGCCAAACCAGCGCTGTGAGCTAAAGTCAATGGATAAACTTCACGCTTGACGTTTCTTACAATTTCAGAGAAGCACTGTTGGCGAATGCTGGAAGCGTGTACATTGAGACCACGACTGAGTACCCCACACCAATTTTCTTTCAGGGCCCGCTCGGTCAGCTCCATCAACGCTTATTTCTGTGCTATGCTGGCATTTGCTTCCAGGGTCGCACGAGTCATGGACCTTCTGCATTGGCGTATTTGACGATTGTATGCCGCTTGCAAGGCAAGCAAACACATCAAGGATCTTTACTTAGAGCATGTAACTTTTCGTTTCGGCCTAGGGAGTCATGGAGCCCGAGGTCATGTGGCACGTTCTTACCGGGAGTTTGGCTGCATAGGTCGTGACATCGGCCACAGTCGCTCTACATTTGAAAGTGAAAGCGCGTTTCGCGGCGGTAAGATATTGCACGTTGCCACGGCATCATTACGTTCTACGTACGTCGCGTCTTATTGTCTCTACTTTTGTGTGGTGCAGCAGGCAGAAAATGCACACAGATGATTCTCCGGGAAAACTTGTCTATCTCGGCGTTGTCAGGTAAACGACGCGTGCCGCCACCGGCCGTCCGTGCAAGCTCGAGAAAAAACGACAATGATTTGGCTTGGTGCAGTATGATCTTGCCATCTCGTCGAACTTACTCAAAATAGATGACGCAAAACTGTTGTGCTCAATTTATTTACGCCAATACGCGAATACTAAAACATTTAGTCTACCCGAAAGGAGAGCAAAGTACATGTCTTTTATGTGCAACAACGTTTTGTCACGTTTATCTTCTCGAAGTAAATTTAAGTTCGAAATTTCCCAAAATGTGCTCTAGCAGTTAAGACGGTAATATTTCTCAATTTGATACCTCCAGTACTTCCAGACTAAAACCTAAGGGTTGTACGACCTTCATTACGTCTTTATAATGAACCTTCAAGAGAATCAATACTGCGTGCATTTTTGAAATTCAGTTTTGTGTAGCGAAATTTGGTCATTGAGTGACATGTGGGTGAATTATGACTTAACTAATAAAATCAAATGAGTAGCTCGCGAGTTTTCCTGTTTTAGCATCGTTATTCCCTTGACGTGCACACTTTTCTAACGCAGCGGATCTGGAAAAAAGTCTGCACTGAAGGATACATCTCAATCAAACGTCATGGTATACCGCGTTACTTCTCTCCGGCAAAGCGGTGTTTAAGACGATGGTTGGTTAAGAAGCTTCCTCTGCGGTCGATTTACTTTGTGATTTCCTAACGACTCTAGGTAGTAACGGAATAATGAGGCTATGAAAAATTTATCTTCTTAAGCTGAAAACAAAACAATTAATGATTTTGTTTTGCAGGACGGGATAAACAAATTTCGCCCACTGTAATTTTATATATACCCAATAATATCAAGGGTTCTGGAATTTTTTTAGCGTGCTTATTAACGGTGCTATAAAGCATAATTAAAAATTGTGGGCCAGGGAAGATAAATCAATATTCTAGTCTTAAGGGTTTACCTTTCTTTCACGTGCTGGAGTTTTCCAGCAAAATGTAATAGACACGACCTGAGTGAAAGATTAGTGACCATTATGCATTAAAAAAATGAAAGCCGTTTACAACTCCCTGTAATGCCGAATTAGAGCGCAGCTCTTGAGGAGGAGGAGCGAAGGGTACTGGGGGGTCAGCTGACCTGCGGGGAGGGGGGTCACATACCTCGGGGTCACGTGACCTGGGGATCACGTGACCTTGGGGGGGGGTCACGTGACCTGGGGTCACGTGACGATGACGTCATCAGTGATGATGACGATGACTGTCGTGGATGCCGATGACGTCATCGGCATCCGCATCGTCATCGTCATTATCACTGATGACGTCACCAGTGACGTCACTGATGACGTCATCGGCATCCGCATCGTCATCGTCATCATCACTGATGACGTCACTGATGACGTCATCGTCACGTGACCCCCAGGTCACGTGACCTCCCCCCCCGAAGTCCTCCCGAAGGAACCCGAGGTCCTTCCGTGGCCCCCCCGAAGGAACCCGAGGTGTTCCCGAGGTCCTCCCGAAGGAACCCGAGGTGCTCCCAAGGTCCTCCCGAAGGAACCCGACGCCCTCCCTGAGGTCCTCCCGAAGGAACCCGAGGACCCGCCCGAGGTCCTCCCAAAGAACCCAAGGCCCTGCGGGAGGACCTCGAGTTCCTTCGGGAAAATTTACCCGTAATGCACCGCGCGGTTACGCCGACGGCGACGGCGACAGCGACGCCGACGCCGCTTAAGCCGGAAACGGGCGCCTAAGAGCTGCGCTCAAAAACAAAAAGAAAACACATCACTTTTGAGTGAAGGTGCATAAGAAGGCTGCACAAAAATATTTGATGCCCGGTAAACATATTTGTCTTTCTAAGTATGCAGAGTATTACCACCAGTTAACTTGCCTGCAGTAAACCAGGAACCACTTTTTTAATATATTCCTTTGCCTTTTCTTCCGCATTTTGGTGCAAGGCTACCAAAATCTCCCGTAACAACAGGAGGTAACCTTCATAGAGAAGATAGTATCATTAGGAGCGGACTTCTGCGAATGTGCACCTATATTTCTGAACAGGTGCGACGCAGGCGTGAGCTGCTTCAGTAGGTGCCAACGTAATCAGTACCCTTAAAATTACTATCATTATTGATTTGTTTATCTCAGATTTCGCGGCGGAAGTTTGAGGGCAATATATAACATAAACTGCTTATGAAGGAATATTTCTTAGAAATAAAGTATGTGATTACCTAATCTAGATTCGAAGTGGCCTTAAACAGTGAATGTGGCTCTGGAGTGATTATCAGAAGAGACGTAAAGTCCCAAACGAACGTCACAAATGGAGCGTCACGTAACGTCACCTGGCGAGTTTACATAATATCGTGCTCTACAGGACGTCCAGGATGTCAATCTCATGACCCCATGACGTGCCTGACGTCAGGTTGAGCATCTGACCACTTGGTTCTTGTGAGCGCCATTCTCATTTCAAAACAGTCTGGCGAAAGCCATTGCATTTTTTGTTTATTTGAAGTATACGTTTCATATATCTAGCAAATAAAAAATAAATAAAAAATATAAATTGTTTACGTGTTTTAAGATTCATGTCATCCACATAAAAAGGATATGAAACGTCTAAAATTTAGGGAGCCAGCTAATCAAAACAGAAAAACTTCACTGAGTGAGTTGACAATAAATATATTCAGAAATATTGAAAGCCGATTTTAAAAAATTTATAATCTCCCAGATTGACACGTGCCTGACTAAACGTAGACTGTAGATACATTATGACAGAAGATGACAAGAATGGACAGTTGAGGAGCTAATTGGTAAACGTTCATGATGAAAAACAAGCGCCAAGAAACACAAAGACACAAAGGAGAGAAATACACACAGGACGCGGCGCCTTGTCCCTGTATGTTTCTCTACTCCTCTGTGTCCTTGTGTTTCATGATGAAAAACTACGCGTAACACAAGGACACAAAGGAGAGAAATACATACAGGAGAAGGCTCTGACGACATAGGAAAGAGCCCGCTGTAGAGGAAGTAAAGCTTACAAGAATAGACGGTTGGGCTAGTTGGTAAACGTTCATGATAAAAAACTACGCGTAACACAAGGACACAGAGGAGAGAAATACATACAGGAGAAGGCTCTGACGACATAGGAAAGAGCCCGCTGTAGAGGAAGTAAAGCTTACAAGAATAGACGGTTGGGCTTAGTTGGTAAACGTTTCATGATGAAAAAACTACGCGTAACACAAGGACACAAAGGAGAGAAATACATACAGGAGAAGGCTCTGACGACATAGGAAAGAGCCCGCTGTAGAGGAAGTAAAGCTTACAAGAATAGACGGTTGGGCTAGTTGGTAAACGTTCATGATAAAAAACTACGCGTAACACAAGGACACAAAGGAGAGAAATACATACAGGAGAAGGCTCTGACGACATAGGAAGAGCCCGCTGTAGAGGAAGTAAAGCTTACAAGAATAGACGGTTGGGCTAGTTGGTAAACGTTCATGATGAAAAACTACGCGTAACACAAGGACACAAAGGAGAGAAATACATACAGGAGAAGGCTCTGACGACATAGGAAAGAGCCCGCTGTAGAGGAAGTAAAGCTTACAAGAATAGACGGTTGGGCTAGTTGGTAAACGTTCATGATGAAAAACTACGCGTAACACAAGGACACAAAGGAGAGAAATACATACAGGAGAAGGCTCTGACGACATAGGAAAGAGCCCGCTGTAGAGGAAGTAAAGCTTACAAGAATAGACGGTTGGGCTAGTTGGTAAACGTTCATGATGAAAAACTACGCGTAACACAAGGACACAAAGGAGAGAAATACATACAGGAGAAGGCTCTGACGACATAGGAAAGAGCCCGCTGTAGAGGAAGATAAAGCTTACAAGAATAGACGGTTGGGCTAGTTGGTAAACGTTCATGATGAAAAACTACGCGTAACACAAGGACACAAAGGAGAGAAATACATACAGGAGAAGGCTCTGACGACATAGGAAAGAGCCCGCTGTAGAGGAAGTAAAGCTTACAAGAATAGACGGTTGGGCTAGTTGGTAAACGTTCATGATAAAAAACTACGCGTAACACAAGGACACAAAGGAGAGAAATACATACAGGAGAAGGCTCTGACGACATAGGAAAGAGCCCGCTGTAGAAGGAAGTAAAGCTTACAAGAATAGACTGTGTCCTTGTGTTTCATGATGAAAAACAGCGCGAAACACAAAGACGCAAAGGAGAGAAATGCACACAGGACATAGCGCCTTGTCCTGTATGTTTCTCTCCTCTGTGTCCTTGTGTTTCATGATGAAAAAGCAGCGCGAAACACAAAGACACAAGGAAAGCCATACACACAGGACATGGCGCCTTGTCTGTATGTTCTCTCTCTGTGTCACTGTGTTTCATGATGAAAAACTAGCGCGAAACACAAAGACACAAAGGAGAGAAATGACACACAGGACATGGCGCCTTGTCCTGTATGTTTCTCTCTCCTCTGTGTCCTTGTGTTTTCATGTATTTAGGGCCAGCGCGGAACACAAAGACACAAAGGAGAGAAATACACACAGGACATGGCGCCTTGTCCTGTGTGCTCTCTCTCCTCTGTGTCCTTGTGTTTCATGATGAAAAAAACAGCGCGAAACACAAAGACACAAAGGAGAGAAATACACACAGGACATGGCGCCTTGTCCCGTATGCTTTTCTCTCCTCTGTGTCCTTGTGTTTCATGATGAAAAAAGCAGCGCGAAACACAAAGACGCAAAGGATGAGAAATGCACACAGGACATGGCGCCTTGTCCTGTATGTTTCTCTCTCCCCTGTGTCCTTGTGTTTCATGATGAAAAACAGCGCGAAACACAAAGACACAAAGGAGAGAAATACACACAGGACATGCAAGCCTTGTCCTGCATGTTTCTCTCTCCTCCTGTGTCCTTGTGTTTCATGATGAAACAACAGCGCGAAACACAAAGACACAGAGGAGAGAAAATGTGCACACAGGACATGGCGCCTTGTCCTGTATGTTTTATCCTCTCTCCTCTGTGTCCTGTGTCTTCATGATGTTAAAAACAGCGCAGAAACACAAAGACGCAAAGGAGAGAAATGCACACAGGACATGGCGCCTTGTCCTGTATGTTTCTCTCTCCTCCGTGTCCTTGTGTTTCATGATGAAAGAAACAGCGCAGAAACACAAAGACACGAAGGAGAGAAATACACACAGGACATGGCTTTCGCCTTGTCCTGTATGTTTCTCTCTCCTCTAGTGTCCTTGCTGTTTCATGATGAAAAACAACGCAGGAACACAAAGACACAAAGGAGAGAAATACACACAGGACATGGCGCCTTGTCCTGCTTATGTTTCTCTCTCTCTCTGTGTCCTTGTGTATCATAGATGAAAAAACAGCGCGGAACACAAAGACAGCAAAGGAGAGAAATGCACACAGGACGCGGCGCCTTGTCACGCATGTTTCTCTCTCTCACTCTGTGTCCTTGTGTTTCATGATGAAAAACAGCGCGAAACACAAAGACAGAAAGAGAGAAATACACAACAGGACATGGCGCCTTGTCCCGTAACATGCTTTCCCTCTCCTCTGTGTCCTTGTGTTTTCATGATGAAAAACAGCAAGCGAAACACAAAGACACAGAGGGGAGAGAAATGCACACAGGACATGGCGCCTTGTCCTGTATGTTTCTTTTCTCTCTGTGTCCTTGTGTTTCATGATGAAAAACGGCGCGAAACACAAAGACGCAAAGGAGAGAAATGCACACAGGACATGGCGCCTTGTCCTGCCGGGACTCTCTTTCCTCTGTGTCCTTGTGTTTCATAAGAAAATAGCAAGCGCCTTATCACGAAGACACAGAGAGAGAAATGCACACAGGACATGGCGCCTTGTCATGTATGTTTCTCTCTCATCTGTGTCCTTGTGCTCTCATGATGAAAAACAGCAAGCGAAACGCAAGAGACACAGAGGAGAGAAATGCACACAGGACATGGCGCCTTGTCCTGTATGTTTTTCTGTCCTCTGTGTCCCTGTGTTTCGCGCTGTTTACCATCAAGGAGGTGAAAACTTACATCTCGCACTTTTTACAGGAAAAGGTAGTCCTTAAACGATGTCTGTTGTTGGGTGTCGTCTTGTACTCGTAAAACTTGGAAACATATCCGTAACTATAATAATCCCTGGCGAGGGGAACAAGGGGGACAAAAGGACAAACAAAAATCTCCGAACACAACTACGTGACTGCTGCGTGACTGAAAAAATCCGCCTGGTCCTGTTGTCGAAACAGGGACCTCTCCAATTCCAGTGCGGAGCGCTCTATCAACTGTGCTAACCAGGAGTTGAAGGTCACTAGAGCAAACGGTTTTTAACAGCTGCCACCAGGCGAACACCAACAAGGGTGGACGGCCCGGGCTCTTAAGGTTATGATGATAATGCAATAAAATGCAAGCTGCAAGCGTTCATCTTTGTTGGTGTTAGACTGGCGGCAACTGTTAAAACCCGTTCGCCTCTACTGGCGTCTAACCCTGGTTAGCTCAGTTGGTGGATGGCGCTCCGCTGAAAATGGAGAGGTCCCTTGTTCGATATAAAGATCAGGCGGATTCGTTCTAGTCGCGCACCAGTCACGTAAGCTGTGTTTGAAGATTTGTGTGTTTATCCTTTTGTCCCCTTGTTCCCCTTCCTAAGGGATTATTATCGCTATTTTTTCAGCTCACTTGCAACCTTTGCATCAACTGCATTATCATTGATAGCCTTAAAATGGAGGCCGTTGACCACTTGGTTGGTGTTAGACTGGTGGCAGCTCTTAAACCTCGGTTGCTCTTCTGACGTCTAATTCACTGGTCAGATCAGTGTCTGTAGAGTGCTCCACTGGGAAATGGAAAGGTCTCTGGTTTGATACCAGGACAAGGCAGATTTTTTCCGTCGCGCACGAGTAAGCTAGCTGTGCTTGGGGTTTTGTATCTCTCCTCTTGTCCCCCGTTTTCCCCTTCTCCGGGGATTATTATCCTTATTCTTTTCCAGTTCCCTTGAGCGCCTTTGATTTAATTGCATTATTTATCAAACATATCCGCTTGGACCTTTCCAGTAATCGGACTAAGCGTCAAAACATTTTCTCCTAAGCTGGAGGCAATAACGTGTGTTTTTCAAAGCTAGGGAAGAAACAGGCTGTCATGATACTTGTAAACAGATCAGCTTGAACTTTAGAACTACACTTGAACACGATGAAAGGAAGGACATAAGAGGAGAGGCAGCTAGTCTGTCCTCTTCTCTCTCTTTGCAGTTCAAGCTGATCAATTTACAACCATATACCAACACGCTCAACACTTACCGTGTATTGAAAATTCACCTTTAACCAAGCGAATGCTGTCGAACGCTGACATTTTCGCACGACTGGGTACAAGATTGAGTGTGTAGAAAAAAAATAAATCGTGCACACAAAGCTTGTCCGTCCAGCTGGACCACAGTATTTAGGTAGATTCGTCGCATTTTTGAGAGATCTTCTCGAAATTCTTTTTAGAAGAACAAATATCGCGCTTCAGGCAGACCACTGAGTCGCCATGCTCCATACCTTAGCAAACTACACCGCGGATCGCAGTACTACAGAAAGAAAACAAAACCTACATTTCTGCGCTCCAAATTCATTATTCCAGCTTCCCAGAAAAAAAAAAAAAAAGAAATGCCGCTGCGACAGAAGACGGCATTCAACACCGTTGTTGTTTCGTGCTGTTATTTTGTTGCCTTTTGAGTTGGGTGGCCTCACGAGTTTTCAGGCACATCACGCAGGCTTGTGTGTTGGGTTTTAATGCTCGCTTGCACTTTTACATTAATTGCATTATCAAGCACATCCGCTTTTGTACCTGTCCACTAATCCGGAGCAAGCGTCAAAATATTTTCTCCTAAGCTGAGGCGATAACATGTTACTTTGAAAGCTAGGGAAGAAAACAAGCTGTCATGATACTTGTAAATATATCAGCTTGAACTTTAGAGCTATACGTAAACACAAAGAAAGAAAGGAAAGAAAGGACAGGAAGCCGTCTGTCCTCTTCCTTCTTCTTTAAGGTTAAGATGATCAACTTACTGCGCATGTGCCAAAACGGTTGGGTTGTTTATTTTGCCTGGGTTTGAATCGTTAGTACAGAGACGGTTTATCAATTCAGAGATTACGAGCTCTTATGACATCTTCACAGCGTCTCTGACAGCCGTGTTAAGTGAATATACCTTAGTAAAGCGCGGTAGGTTTCGCATCCAACACTGTATGAACAAATCTTATTTAATGAAAAACTGCGTATAAGAATACACAGATAAGCAGAAATTGGTCCACGAAGTGATGACGCCATAATTCCTCGTTGTTGCTTATTTTTTACACGAAATGAACATCGTTTTTAATATTTTTTCGTCGATATGCTTGCATATGTTTCCCTGTGCTAACATTTTGAGGAAGTTTGACGGTTTGGTTAGGAAATTTATTGTTTCGTGGGAAACGAAAAGCTTATTCCCTAGAAAGGGGTCTGCGTAAAAAAGGCTAGAGAAGCTCTCCGCAACTTATACAGGTTGGAATGTCGGTCTTGTTATCACAAACACTCAAACCTGAGAGGGTCAAGAATTACGCCCTTACTTGCGGTACATTTGTGCAAAAGGTCGATTACACAGAACATGCTTAACTCTCTTTAATACTGTGCGGTATATGCCATTCCTTTTTATAGCCGAACCATGGTACTGGGGTTGAACGCTACGATCTGATAATAAACAATATTATAGCAAATCCTGGGGGCTATACATTGAAGCTGTCATTGGACATATTCCAACGGGAAATCTGTTAAACAGAACAAGGAAGCCGTGATTGAAAAATTGAAGGGTAACGTCAAAAGTAAATAGCACATTGAAATTAAATCGTTTGCTTGAACCCTAGACAAAATCATGGCCACGTTTTTTGGAGAGATATCCGATGACACTTCGTGTTTTCTCGTTAAAACCGGAAACAACATTTCGTGTTCGGTCAATTTTAGCGGATGAGGTAAACCGAATAAATGCTTTGAATTTTCTGCCCAATTTCTTGTCCGCGTGGCAACAGCTACCGGGCCGAGACAAACGCGAGATTGTGCAACTTCTGATTGCTCATTTTCCTAATTAAAATGGAAATACTTACGGGCTGAGGTAACTTGTAGAGATTGTGCAAACAACACAAGAAGTACCGAGATGATTTTCTGGTTTGCAGTCATTGAGAAGGAGCGCCCGGTCTTAGACATTTTGACAATCCTCCTAGGAACGAAGCGGCACGCAGAAAAAGTTAAGGTTCGGATGCGTCCAATATCTAAATTGTGTGATATAAAGTTTCAATGTCGCCAAACTTTTAGAGTGAACTTATCAATGCGTTGATAACATTGGATATCTTTTTGTAAAGGGCTCTTTCCACCCTTGTCCATTGAAGTAATTTTCCTTTTTTGAAAGGGAAGGCTCTCACAAAGAGTTCTGGATAAACCGGGCATGTGAGAGCTTTGCACTAGAGTCCATCTCACTAGCTGCAGACAACATTCCGAAAGGTGCGAGGGGAGAGCGCTATCTATGAGCAAAAGGAAAGAAGGGTAGAAAACGTTTCTTTGTCTTTTTTAACTTCCTAATATTTTTTTTAACCCCACATCGATTTGCCTTTCCTTCGAAGATTATTCTGTCACTCCAATTCGAGACACATACGAATTTTCCTCTATTTCTTTTAGTCTCACTTTCTCTTTTTCTTTTTCCGTGGCTTCCACACTACAGCGCCTAATTAGTAAAAACAATTTATGGGTGCTCTTAATATAAAAAAAATGTTGAAAATAAATTTGTGTATAGCGCAACTTGTTGCGCCTGCACGTTCTCTGTTGACACGATCTCGCGTTTTTTCCAGCGCCTTTGGTTACGACCGACATTGCATGAGATGTGACCTGCCAGCTCTAATTCTACTAATCGTATGTTGTCAGTCTCCTGGCCTGTCAATCTTACTATAAATACACCTAGTTTTTGTTCACCTTTTGTTTTTCGGTTAATAATTTATCTTCCTTCTGGTTGAAGTACCGCCAGAGGAACAGAGTATGTATCACTGCCGAAGCTTGGATTTCGGAAGTGCAATGAAGACTTTGTCTCTAAAACCAGAAAAACAAAACAAAACGCTCGTAATACTGGAAGAGCATAAACCAGGAAGCAGTTAGTGAAGATATGGGGGAAATGCGAGGCGAGCTGGTGAATGTTATGTCTTTATAGTAAACCCGAGAGAGAGGAATAATAAAATGGACACAACAATGAGGTCTTCGTCCTTTTGTCACTTTATAATTAGTACTCTGTCTAATAATATGAATATAATAATAAATTAATAGTCATAATAATGATAATGTTAATAATACTATCAGTAATAATAATTGTTATAATAATAATATGACGGACAGAAACACGAAGACATCATTGTTGTGTCACGTTTTTGTGTTGCACGTAATCGTAATTTTTCTCGTTTTATTTTACTTGATGGAGGCCATCTTCTTTTTAAAACCAGGAGACCCACCCAGTCTGAAGGTTTCGCCGGTTCATCTTGGTGATGTTTCCCGAAGCTTAAATTCGTTCTATTGGATGTTTTTTGCCTCTGCAAGACATACATTCAACTGGCTGAATTAATCGCCGTGCACCTTTCTGAGTCATGATGTAAGCTCGATGCGAACATCAAAGTCCTTCAACAATTTAGAAAACCCATTGACAATTTATTGTTTCAGTGCCTTTGGAGTGCACAGTTTTTTTACTCGCGATTACGAGTTCAAAAACTTCGCAGAACAAAGGCCCAGAATATATTTGGTCTTTCTGCCATAAAAAATAAGTTATTGTTTACCTGGCATTCGCAAGGACAGCGACACTGTGCCAAACGTTTGAACGGCACTTCCATCATAGCTTGTGAGATGTGTGCTTGATGGGCACGTTTTCTTGTGACTGGTTTTCAAATATAGAGAATATAGAAACATCCGGCTTGAGCTCCTGTTTTAACTCTGAGATGCACAAGATGTCCTTAGAGCATTCCAGTTACCAATCAGAGGTTCACGCTTGACGCCTCGTGATATACTGATCTGAAAGATCTCGAAGTCATCAACTGGCACTACGTCCTCTAATGGGTTTTGGAGCTAGAATTCTAGAACTATTCTTCCAATAAAAAGCGGCACCATGCCCTTTTTATATTTGGGGGCGGGGGGAGGGGGTCCTACAAAGATTTGTTTTTGACTGGGTATTTTTTGGCGCGGGAATGCTCTTGCAGAAGTCTCCCCAACAAGTTTGTTTGCGCTTATTATAGTGGGATTACTTGCTTTCTTGTCGTTTAAGAACGGGACTCGCCTTGATACTTATGCATTTTTTAAATCCCGTTTTTTTGCTTAGAATTAAGCCTTGCTGAAGTCGGTGGCTTTATCGTAGCGTCGGCTTCTTTCGAGCAGCATGCGTGCTCGCAACTTGACATTATTGTCGTGTAATATCAGCTGTTCGCGAAGAGTAAAATTATTCTGGTCACTGGTGTTACACGTTTCATTCTTCAACTGAGCACCCGGAGAAATGCTTAGATGGTTCACCTTCTTTTTGACGTCGTATTCGAAAGACATAGCCTTCGTACGTCTCTTCCTGCTCCAAAGTAAAGTACTCTTAAAAGTGTTGTACAATAAAACTGCAGTCTTCTTTCTTAGCATCTGTCGCCTGAAATGTATAGACGCCAATTTCATTTTGTCAGCAACGTGCAGGACCTCTGCAGCTTTTTATACCATCGTCCGCCCAGCTGCTGCTGGATTTGCTGCTTCTGTAGTTTGCTTGAAGTAGAGCTCAATATGTTGCCAAGATTTCTTTCAATTCTCTGCCGCAGTTTCGTAAAGCACGAATTGCTCTGGTGGAGGCAGGTGGTTCATAGTACTTTGACGTCTTCTAGACTTCTCCCCCTCCCTCCCTTCAGGCTTTCAGCTTTAAGAACACTTCTCACACCATGTTTTAAATGTGGGTAAGCGCCGACATAGGTTAGAACTATAATGAAACATTATTTGGACATTTCTTTGTTAGTTTTGCACCACTAGAGAAGGCACACCACTGCGGATGCAAACATATTCTTCAATCTCAAAACCGACTCTTGGTGTCCTATAAGTAAATTTATTTGATACGACATTAAGTAATACAATCTATTCATTTTTAACTTTCAAGACGAAAGTAGCTGCCTATACGTTTTTAAAGCGTTAGCATCATAGGTCAAACCAACCCCAAGAGTCGCGTAAGCACGAAATGACGAAATGTTTAGGTCGGTCAATCCGTAACCGCTGAACGATCTTGAAAAAAATACAGCAACCGCTGCCCAGAATTCCACCCTGGTCACCGGCGTGGAAGCCGGGTGCGTTGCTGACTGAGCTCGGGACCCAGCACGAAGGAACGGGAAGAGCAGAATCAGGTGGTGTGAGAAAGCGCGCGGACCGCAGAGGAATGAAAACGGCAAGAAAAGGCGAAGCAGAAATAGGAGATGTAGAAAGAGTGAACAGAACGAGGAAGAGTATAAAGGTTAATAAAGCACGCTTCCCCCTCTTTGGTGACCGAGAAAATCCAGCGTAAAGGCTTTGTATCCGTGTGGTGTTAAAGGGAAGCACGCGCAGCGTCTAAAAAAAGCCACCATGGTATGGGGTAATCGCTTTCCATAAAGAACCCTCCTCTAGACACCGCCTGAACTAAGAGCACACCCCACCCCAGGCACTTAAAGATTAAGGGACATCTTGCCTTAGGCACCACCCGAACTAAGAAAACCACTCACCCTATAAATCTACCGTATTTAAGGGCGTTTTACTCGAAGGACAAAACATACAGCCTACTTTTATATCTGTTTGCGTGTACCGCCAGAGTCAATTTTGAGTTGTCTTTTTGTTTTCGAAATGCGACCACAATTCTTCGGGCAGCACTCCTCTAGTAAAATTTTCATCTGTAACCCGACACGATTTGTCCTTTTTAATGCGAAAGCATTAACTGTCCCATGGAGCGAACCGACGTCATCAGCTTTGGAACCACGCCCAACGATGGCCAAACGGCACCTAAAATCCCCTTTCCCAAGCGCAGCCGAATTCTGATGGATTATGCTCCCATTGGCTGTTGCGCGTCATCAAGGAACGAAGCTCCCATTCGCTCTCGTGCTGCGTAATTCCAAAAAAGCAACCAGAGAAGCCCTCTCCATGGCGGCGCAGCGCACGCAGCGACCCGGCCGCCGGTAAGAGGGAGCGGAGCGGTGGCTATTGGTGGCGGCAGAGCCCGTTCGGGCAAGCTCCGGAGCGTGTGTACAGCCGAGCGCGGCGCGGCCACTTCACGAGAGTGCGGGCTGGGCCGTCGGCTGGCGAAACGTGGCCGTCCATGCCACTACACTACAGACGAACTAAGGAAGCGGAAGAACGACATTCATGCTTTCGCATTCACAACTCATAAGAAGTGCTTAGGTGTACTCGGACTCTTTTCTTCATCTTTCTTGCAGTCCTCCGTCCCCTCCTCTACTGATCGCGTCCTCCTCTACGCAGCTTACGCGATCCGCGAGCACGCTTTGCGGATCGCGGGTCGCTCCACGCATATACCACTTGGCTCCACTCCTGTCGTTTTTTTCTTATTGCCGGTATGCTCGGCTTGCGGGCTGCCCCTAGTCTGTTGCCATCGGACGAGAGGTGGCCTGATATGCAGTTGTTCCCGCAGTTGGCTCCGTTATATGATAAAAGTGAGACGCTGGCTTGAAGTGTTGCCATCTTCATTACGGTGCCTCACAAGATAAAGACGCCGACCGAAGAAAACATCGCTGAACAGAAGTGGCGGTACACTAAGGCTCAAGGTTTTGGTCGTACCAATGAGCCACCGGAAAATGATAAGTGCTTTCAGTCTTCGAACGAAGCACGACATATGCCGTCACCAAGACTATACTAGATATTCCGCAACTAAAAAAGTAAAGAGCTAAAATGTAAAGTAACAAATTATCTTTATTGAATAAGGATGTGCGGACATTTGATGCTTAGTTACCCGACATAGGGTTCGTCTCAATTTAGTCGGCGGAGTATGGCACACATTGAAGTAAAGCAATGCTAAAGTTTTACGACGTATTCTTTTGCGAAGCCTAAGAAAAAGTGAGCCCCGTTTATTATGAAGGTGCATAAATCTTAACGTGCAGTTTTTTAGAAATACTTTATTTGATTACTTCAACTGCCAAACTTTTTGAGAGGAAATTAGTCAGAGTTGTTTTATAATAATGCAAGCACGTGCTCCTTGTTTTTCGTGTTTTTTTTAGCAAGAGACACTGTTCGCCATTTATGAATGGCTTCTCCATTTCTTGGCCGGGAAATAAGTACTTCTGAAGAAATGATTTTATTGATAAACCTGGCTATATAAAAAAATTAAAATTTGCTCCTTTTTGTATATTGATGAAACATAGAAACCGCTTCTAGTTCCCCAGCAGTTTCCTCATCCGTAAAAAAGAAATGCATTGTTTAGTGCGTTCGTTCTTTTGCTATCGAATGTGCTGGTGATGCCTGTTACAATACCTTCGCGGCCGCTAATCTTATAGATGCTAGAGACGTCTGGACCACCTAAGGCCATCTCATGATTAAAAAAAATGAAAGACGTTTACAAACTCCCTTTAATGCCGAATTAGAGCGCAGCTCTTGAGGAGGAGGAGGGAGGGCATGGAGAGGAGGGTATGCCCCTCCTCCTCGTCTCCTCCTTCTCCCCCTCCCCTCCTCTTCCATCTTCCTCTTCTTCTCATCCTCCCCCTCCTCCTCCTCTTCCCCTCCTCCATCCTCCCAAATCCACCTAGAGGAGGAAAGCCTGGGGGCTCCTGCGATCACGTGTGTCTACGTCACAGCTACTTGGCCTAGGGTACGGCTGCGGTGTAGTTCCGTTCCGGCTCGGCAGATAGAAGCCGGCTTGCTTCGGCGTGTTTCCAGAACGTTCCACGGTGAATAGCGGATGGAAGGAGCTTGTTCCGGCGTGTTCAGAGACGCTTAGTTTTGTCTCGGTTGTTTTCTTTTTTCGTCTTGTGTTCAAACGTCGCACAACTTGTGAGTGTTCTGCGTATTGTGCTCGATAATCAAGTGCTGTTTCCGTCATGCCTGACAAATGCTGTGTGCCTCGGTGTAACTGTAGTTACAATATGGGGCCCAAAGTGCACGTGTTCGGCCTTCCTAAAGACGAAGCGCTGCGGAATGTCTAGATAAACGCCATCTCCCGAGAAAACCTCATCGTTTCCCAGAGAACGAAGGTGAGGAATTCCCATTTTCAATTGTTTATCTCGCATTCGTAGTGGCATAGCGCCATTTGGACGGGATAGCTATACAAGGGTTGTGGGAATAGGTGATAACGGTGACGTGCAGCGTTTAATGGTAAGTCACTATTATTTATATGAAGGGAATGTATTTTTATAGGTGTGCGAGCGTCACTTCTCCGACGACGACGTTCTTCGGAAGGTGTCTCACGTAGACGAAGTTACCGAGAGGACAGTAACTGCGCCGCTGTCTAGGTTGCGTCTTCGCCCATCCGCAGTTCCATCAAAGTTCCCTGGCTGTCCAGATTATTTATCAAAACGCCATGCCAGAAGAGAAGACCCGGACAGCAAGCGATTGCGCCAAGCCGCTTCTGGAATGGAAAGAGCGCATGCAGAGTCGATCGATTCATTTCGCAATGAGGAAGAAGCGGACCGAATACTGAGCATAAAAGGCTTGTCCGACCGCTTGAAAAACGTGAAATCGACATTGTGGCATGCTATTGAGGGCAATGGACACCTCACTCTGGTGCACATTGTTGAGACTGAGGCCTCTTGAGATAAAATACTTGATCGTCGTGAAGTCTGACCTTACACTAACTCTACATTTTGCGAAGACTCAGGTCGCAAGCTTGGGCTCCAACTTGCTCATACCAAGCATCGCGAACAGCAAAAAGGGAGTTGTAGAACGCCTCGAAAGTGTCGAAAATTGCGACGACGATCTCGACTCAAGTTTTGAAAGCTCGCACAACGATATATGTGCCACTATTCGTTTTCTGCTCGACAAGCTGCCCGTAACGAAAAGTTAAGATCAAGCAGCGGTCATTCAACTGCTCGCCTGGCAATTGAAGCTGATTTCTTCCTAGAAAGAGCAAAGGCGTTATTCAATGAATTTTATGGTGTTTGCACGCATTCTTTTCTAAATATCGCCTCATGCATACCAGTACATTCGTGGCTGTGGAAGCATTGTTCTGCCACACCCTAGGACCATCCGATTGATATGCTCCTCCTTTGGAATGAACCCTCAACAAGAGCAGCAATGTACACGTTTCCTCAGCTACATCGCAAAGAGGATCTCTGATTTGAACGATGACCAACCTTATGTGACCTTGGTGGGGGACGAAATCCACATCAAACCGTTTTTCAATTATAAAGGAGGCAACATTGTGGGTGTCGCACTTAATTCCACAGAAGTAGCGAATAGTGCGTTCGTGTTCATGGTGCAAAGCATCAAGTGCCAATTTAAGTAGAGTCGCTCACATCATACCCGTGCACGGAGCCAGCGCAGAGTTTCTGCACAAGTTGCTTAGAGACGTGATTTGCGGGCTCGACAAAATCGGCTACCCGGTGATGTGCGTCGGAGCGGATAACAATGCAGTAAATCGAAAGGCTATGTCTTTCTTTAAGAACTCATTGGACAGCCGCAACACCCCTGGTACAACAACGCGTCGTTCAAACGAGTTTTGCTACCCACCTCCGCCTGATACCACCAGGCTGCTGTTTTTGTGATCGATACAGTACGCATTATCAAGTACGTACGCAATATTTGGCTGAAGCAAGGCGATCAATGCTTCTGGTTCCCCGAGCTTCAAGGTGACAAAAAGCGCCAGCGGCGCATGCTGTGTGCGTCGCTCAAAACCATCAAAGGCGCCTACGACTTGGAACGCGACCAACTGCTGTGCTATGGATACAGAGTGTCAAGGAAAGCCCTTTGCCCGTCGAGCATTGAGACGCAGAACGTGAAACTTGCTCTCCAAATATTTGACATCTCTCTTCCCAGTGCCCTTCGTGCCATTAGAGAGAAACACACCCTGAAGTTTTTCAAGGAGACCGCCAATTTCATTCAGATCATAAAACGTGGTGAAGAACCTGTGCGCCCGCCTCCAGACGACGAGAAGATGGATTTTCTCTACAGCATTTTAGATTGTTTTAGATGAATGGCAGAAAACTGTAAACAACTGTAAATTGACCGATAAAACTCATACCGCACTACACCAGTCAACTTACGTCCTTCTCGAAATATGTAGGTACTGCTTCGAAGAGCTCGACCTGTCCTACGTCGAACCGGCGGCTGGCAGGTTCTCAATATCATGTGTGAATACGACAGCTTTATGAAGGGGAAAACAAGCCGCGGCTGCAAAACACACTTGCACCTATTGGCAAAGCTTCTGGAACAGAAAGAGATGAGAAATGGGAGGAAATGCCTAAACGACGAGACGCGCCGCTCCGCGGCTACAACGTAGTAGTAACAGAAGATGCCCTTTCAAAAATAAAGGACATCGTCCCCGTGAAGAAGCTAAAGTGCGAGAATCGCAAAAATGCCCTGACAACAGACCGCACAATCGCAGCTGCCACCGGCCATAAGTACTACCATCTCATCAAAGACATTGACAGAGGAGGCCTTCTGCACCCAGAAGTGACCGCAGTCAATGCCGTCACCACAACTACGTTGTTGTGGAGAAAATGTCGAATCGGGTGGACTCCTTAATGACGAGTAACTAGCGCCAGCTGGTCATGGACCTCACACTGGACTAGCTGGGTCGACGAGGATTGCTCCGATATTGATGTATGTGAACAAGGACACACGAGTGAGGTCGTGCCGAAGCATGTGTTTTGGTGCTCTACAAACGTTCTACTGAAAAACTTTTGCCACAAGCTCAACGACAAAGTTGTAGAAACAATCAACAAATCTAAGAAACGAAAACTGGCGAGGTTAAGAAAAAAATGATGTGGATATCCTAGCATGAACAATGACTACCGTTTTTGTCGAGATATCTAACGCGCGAGTCAATAAACACGCGTTTGTGCCGGAAGACTGGAATAATTGCTACACTTGAGGCGCTGCTCCGCGGCGCGCTACCGCTTCGCCTAGGCCGACTAGCGTGACGTCACGCGCGGAGACCCCGGCCTTCCGCTCAAGATGGCTTTGATACTCCTCCTCCCTTCTCTCATTCTTCTCCCTCCTCCTGCCCCTGCCTGCCTCCTCCCTCGTGACGTCACTCGTGAAGGCCTTGTGAAGTGAAGGTCACGTGAAGGTCGTGCCCTTTGTCGTGACGTCGCGTGTTACGTCAGATATGGGAAACGTTCCATAGTGCAACGCGCGGGTCACGAGTGAGACCCGCGTGTTGCATTATGGGACGTTTCTCATAATGCAACGCGCGGTTACGCCGACGGCGATGGCGACGGCGACATCGACACCGCTCAAGCAGGAAACGGGCGCCTAAGAGTTGCGCTCCAAAAAAGAGACCTTAGCCCTATAATTAATTCTGCTTTCTTTGCAAATTAGGCGTGATCATGTACATGTAGCTTTGCTCCATTAATAATAATTGGTAGAAATCTGTTAGGCCTCCCTGCCTAAGTATGCTTTTTATTCATGATTACTTGTTTGTTTTGTTTTATTGTCTGACAAAATCTAAAGCAAAAATTAAAGGAAGATTCATTGGTGGATCCTTAGGGAATACTTTAGCATGACCCTTGGGAAACGCCATATGCGGCCCCTCTTTAGGAAACGCTAACGCTGACAAGCTGACCCCTTCCCTTTTATCTTTTCGCTTTCTCTTTTGCTTCCTCATTTTTGGCTTCCTCTTTTTGGCTTTGTTACGGGGTCAGTGTTAGCGTTTCCCAAAAGGGAACGTGTGTGGCATTTCCCAAGGGTCATGCTAACGCATTCAGTATGGATACACCAATGGAACTTTAGTTTTTGCCTCCTACTTCGACCGGCGCTAGTACTCGAGTCACACTATATGTTGATGCTCAAACCAAGGCATACGAGCTCCGCACACCTGCAAGTTCAGACTCGCCCCAGCATCCGCGCGCGCATTGGCTTCCGCCCCGTGACATCATTTAACTTTTCGTCCCACGCGACTCTCCTCCCCTCTAAGCGGCGCGCTTCTGTTTCCCAGTGTTTTGTATCCAGAGCTGCCTCCGTCAGCTTTTCCCTGTCATCTGGGTACCAATGCTAACGCATCAGTAATCTTTGCCAGTAGATACAAAGAAACATAAAATCATTATTGGCAGTCGAGGCTCGTACACTTTGGTTAATATGTAAAACCCTTTACTGATGGTTCACCTTCCAGTACAGGGCAAAGCGAAGAACACACCACACTAGAAAAATTAAAAGAAAGAGATGACTGGATCTCCAAATTGCGCTATTTATTAGTTTAGGCAAACATCTTATCAGCATGTAGTTAACATTTCCCAAAATCAAAAGGATTTCGCCTTCACTTGATGCTTGACATAACAGAACGACAGAGGTTGGGCTCCAGATGTGTCTCGAGTGCTGCTTTCAGGGGTCGGCTGGGATTAATGCATAATCAGCGCTCCAACGAGCACTTCCCTTCCTATTTGATTGTCGATGCTGCTGCAGTGTAAGAGAGCCACGTGCAAAGGGAGAAGCCAGTAAACACGATTTGATTTGTCTAGGTGGTACTGCGGCAGCGCCCCTCCGGAAGGCAACTTTGTTCTGAAACAAACCTTTTACTGCGACTTCCAGACCTCAGCTATAACGTACCTTGCTCTAAGACTGAACTCCAGTGCAAAAACAAGACAGCGTTGTTTTACGTATACACTGTACCAAACCTCGTGATTCTACTGATGTTTATTTTTGTAAGTGTGAAAATATTAGTTATTTCTGTAGAAATAACAGAAAACTAGTTGGCGAGTTAATGCGAAACCTTTTTTACGTAAACAATATTTCTAGATATGGTGGTTTGTTATTGATTAAAAATAATTGTCTACTTGGCAAAATAGATTGATAAAACATCTATAAATTTCTCTAGTCATTTTGAAGAAAACTTTCTTTACTTTTGAAGACCCTTTTATATTTTATTGAAGAACGGATTTGAAATTTAAAAAAAACACCTTGCTTGTGAACTGCATTTTATTTTACGCTGAATTTAAAATGTCATACCCTGGCACAACTTCACAGAAATTCGCGCTGACCAAGCGCAGTTGTAATTTAACACGCGAAACGTTTTACCTGTCTTCAATATTTGGTTGTGTAAACTTGTTGGGATATAGATATTAGACTTGATATTTGTCTCCGGCTATAGCAATTATCAGATGCTGATTCAAGACTTCAGAAAGCGCATGAGCAGCTGTGATAAAGGGCGAAGTTACAAGCCAGTTTCAACCGGTTCCCACTTGATATATTACATTTGAACCGATACTCGGCTGAATCATAACCAAACCGTAACAGTAAGAGCTACTGAACCCAAACCGCTATCAAAGTGGAATCATTAAAGCCTTAAGTCAAAAGTTAAAAGTCTGTAAAAAACTCACCTAACGGTTTCTTGCTTGAAGGAACTTGGTGCGGTCGTATACGATTTGAGATACGATGAATGCTGGAATTCGGTTTCCTTATATATGAAAGGTTTCAGTCACGTCACCAGAACCTGGACCTTGGCTATGACGTACACGTTAGAATTCTCTCTTTCTCAAGCCATCCCAGTCTCTCTCTCTCTCACTCACGTCACCAGTCGCGAAAACAAAATAGGCTGAAGGAAAATTTTCAGAACAAAGCAAACATAAAAAAGTAAACGAAGTGGAAAACGTTTGGCCATCTACGTGTGTCTGGCATGCTGAATTTGAGAAACATTGTCTTCGCCATAAAGAAAGAATGCGTCGAAAGAAAAATCGCTAGATTCCAATGTTTTTTTAATTTTGCAAGATGTTTTCGAGAAGACGCATTCGATGCAAAACATACTGCAAGGGAATTGTAGCATTCATATTCAGTTAGACGATCTTTCCCTTCATTGTGCGTGGGTGCTTGGACTGCGAACCCGCTTCTTGTTTTCTGCAATGTTTAACTTTTCTTCATTGTTCTAAAAGAACACATGTCGTAAAAACATTGAACTTGATGAAAAGAGAATATCATTTCATTTTTAAGTGCCGCGCGAATTGTTTGCCATCTGCACAACCCCAGTGATTCTGAGACACGCGGCATTTGCAAGCTTGCGCTATCTGTTGGCCGTCGCATGACAGTGCGAGCTTAACTGAATTGATTAAATACGTTTTCTTTTTCTTTACTTGCAAAGCTGCGGATTTGAATGCTCTTTTGGATGTCGGAAACTGGAAAGTTACCCATCTTTTTCCAGGACTTAAATGTAATCGGGTCAACATATTTACTTTTTGGAGCACTAAGCAAGATTCCATAGACCACAAGCTAAACATGAGCGCACAAGACAAGCCTCCAGATAGAAAATGATAACATTTCACATAACTAAATTTAAGTGTCATTGTTTCATATGTACTATATGTACCTTATTCCCAGAGAACATTCCAAAATTTTGATCTATTGTTGAGTTTGTTACGTCGGAAGTTCCTCCTAACTTGAGTTTGCAACCAAGAACGAAAATGTGTTACCAAAGCAGTGATTTCGGTCTCAGGTCTTCCACAGCACTGCAAACATTTTATGAGACAGAATACGTACTCTGGAGGTGCAGTATCATAATTTGAATGTAAAATTTCTTGCAGAATTGTTTGCCAAAATTTGCGATTCCTTGACTCGTTCACATAAGGAAGTGCGCCTTTCACAGGAAGCCAGAATAATCAGATGAGAAGATACACCTCCTGCCTATTCTGTAGCTGGGTATATGTTGTCCTGCGACGCTAACTAGCGTTTGATATCTGGGAATTTTCGTTTCTTGTCATTTTTTGAGCATGACTATTCATATCTGAACATGCAATGTCATGCTCTGGAGAATAAGACCCAGATACTTTATGTGCAAATGCACATTTTCGAGGAAGCCACGATTATCAGTTGAGAAGATACAGATACTTAATATTCTGTTGCAGGGTGTGAGTTGTCGTGTTATCCGAGAGCGCATTTTGATGTCCGGAAAATTATTTGTTTTGTGCTTTTTGAAAACAGTTCACCCTATGAGGAGATGTAATTTTGTTTTCCGTACACTAAGACCGGCAGATTTTTAGTGCAGGTGCACCTTTCACAGGAGGCCAACATTATCAGTTGAGAAGATACAGATGATGACTATTCCGTAGCTGAGTATTTGTTGTCATGTGGCCCGAGAGAGCATTTTGAAGTCTGCAAAATTCTTTTTTCTGTGATTTTGTGAATGTAAATTTTCGTATCGGAACATGTAATGTTGTGCTCAAGAGAGCAAGACACACCGACGTTTTAGCAGGTGCGCCTTCCACAAGTAACCGAAATTTTCAGTTGAAAAGAAACAAAATCTGCCTATTCTGAAGCTGGATATCTGTTGTCTTGTGATCCGAGAAAGAATGTTCATGTCTGCGAAATCTTTTCTTTTATTTTTTAAAAGGATTCCTCACCTTGAAACATGTAATTTTTTCGCTGTAGAGACTATGACCACCAGACTTTAGGGCAGGCGCGCTTTTCACAGAAACCAGCAATTATCAGTTCAGAAGATTCAGATGCTGCAAATTTTGTAGCTGGGTATGGGTTGACCGAGAGAGCATTTTGATGTCTGAGAAATGTTTTTTGTGATTTCATGAAAATGTTTTTTTTTGTATCAGAACATGTAATTTTGCGGTCTTGAGACTTTGAGCTGCAGACTTTTAGGGCAGGTACGCCTTTCACAAGAAGCCACAATCATCCATTGAGCGAATACCGATGCTGGCTTTTCTGTAACTATGTATGTGCGGTCCTGTGATTCGAGAGAGCATTTTGATGTCTGAAAAATTATTTTTCTTTATTTTATGAAAGTGGTTCCTCAAATTGAAACTTGTAATTTTGTGCTCTGGAAACGAAGATTCACAGACTTTTGGGCAGGTGTGCCTTTCACAGGAAGCCACAATTATCAGTTGAGAAGATACAGATGCTGCCTATTCTGTAGCTGGCTAGTGTTGTCCTGTGATCTGAGAAAGCAGTTTGATGTCTGGGAAATTCTTTTTCTGTGATTTTTACAAAATGTTTTTTTCGTAACGTAAGATGCAATTTTGTGCTCTGGAGACTATGACCTCCTAACTTTTAGGGCAGGTGCGCCTTTCAGAGAAAGTCACAACCATCAGTTTAGATGGTACATATTCTGCCTATTCGGTAGCTGTGTATGTGTTGTCCTGTGATCCGATAAAGCATTTTGATGCCTAGAATTTTTATTTACATTTTGCATCTCGATGTTTGTGTCGGAGTATGTAATTTTGTGCTCTGTACACCAAGACCCGCAGACTTTTAGGGCTGGTGCGCCTTTCACAGGAAACCCCAGATGCTGCCTATTCTTTAGCTGGGTATGTGTTGTCCTGTGATCCGTGAGAGCAATTTGATGCCTGAGAAATTTTTTTCTGTGATTTTTTAAAAATGGTTTTTGTTGTCGGAACATGTAATTTTTCGCTCTGGAGACTATGAATGCAGACCTTTTGGGCAGATGCACTTCTCACAAGATGCTGCAAATATGACTTGAGACGATACGGATGCTGCCTATTCTGCTGCATGGTATGCATCGTCCCGTGATCGGAGAGAGAATTTTTATGTCAAGGAAATGTTTTTGTGATTTTTCGAAAATGGTTTCTTGTATTGGAACGTAATTTTGTGTTCTTAAGACTATGACCCGACGACTTTTGGGCAAGTCTGCCTTTCACAGGAAGCCAGAATTATATGTTGAGGAGATACAGATGCTGTCTATTGTGTTGCAGGGTATCTGTTGCCCTGTGATGCGAGAGAGCTTTCACATGTCTGGGATAATCCTTCTTTTGCGATTTTTTTATAATTGTTCGCCGTATTAGGACGTAATTTTGTGCCCTCGAGACTATGACCCGCAGACGTTTTGGCAGGTGTGCCTTTCCCAGGAATCGACAATTATCATTTGAGAAGATACGGATGCGGCATGTTTTGTTGCAGGGTTCGTGTTCTCCGGTGATTCGAGAGAGCATTGTGATGTCTGGAAAATTACTTTTTTATGACTTTTTGCAAATAATATTTTGTATTATTATTACTATATGTTGGCACTGGGGCCAATAGAAATATATAATTGTCCCGATTGGGCAAACCCTGTGTCAGAGGGAGTTTTCTTGACCGTGCAGGCGAAAAAACGTTGCGAGTTTGAACAGGCCCGCGCGCGGAGCAAGTTATCTCCCGCGGTCTGCGGTTCCGTGTAGCTTTGTCGCTAGCGACAAACAGTTACTTTGAGCCCCATCGTGCGCGGTAGTCACTTTACGCCGAGGAGCGTTTTTCGTCTTACTAGTGCGTTGAGTGAACAGTGGAGTCTTGTTACCAAGTTTTTTGTCGTCGTTGTGATAGATTTGTTTGTATCAATCGTTACTCTTGTCTTTGAGCGACTTTTCTCGAGGCTCTGACACCCCGAACGAGCAGCGAAGCGACAACCCAGCGCGACAGGCCACGATCGTTACCGCCTGCAACGAGGGTGCAAACTTACCCCCTGGGTTAGGGTGCAACATTGCCTCCTCTTGGAGGTAACCTTAGTTCCTTTTGGTGTTAAAAGTGCATCCTTTCAGGGTCAGCCTTTACCTCCTTTAGGGGGTAATTTCAACCCTTTTAAGAGGTAAGACGACATAATTAATGGCGCTGCTTTTACCTCCTTTTGGAGGGAACTATGATCCACTTTGGGGTTAAAAGTACACGATGAGGAAAACAGCTCAGAAAACGCGGACTACGAAGAACAAACACGACAGGACAGTGCTGTCCTGTCGTGTTTGTTCTTCGTAGTCCGCGCTTTCCGAGCTGTTTTCCCCATCATGTATAACAGGAACCAACTGGCCCAGTTCACCACCTTATTACAGGTTAAATGTACACTTGATGGAATCACTTTTACCCCCTAAAAAAAGGTACTATGTTCCTTTGTGGGTGTGATAGTACATGCTTCAAGGGTGGGCCTTATAATAGATGAAGACAGCCTAGTTCTGAAAGTAAATGACAATGTTTTATTGTGGCTGTCACAAACAAAATGACATAAAAATCAATGGCATGACTAGACATCTTATAAAAGTTCTAAGATGAAACCACTAAGCGCAATAAAGGCATCTGGAACAACAGTTTCGGGGCTCTAGTTTGCGACAGTCAATAAAATTATCACAAAAAAGTACATAAACAATCAGTGTTTACCCGGAAAATAACAGTGAATGCTTGGAACACTGCTTGGAACAGCGAAGCTTCACCGGGGTGAACTCAAATGAATGAGTCTTGTACAAACCAGAATCAAAATGAATGCACTGTGATATAAAATAGATTCTGTATCACACATATTGCAAACAGCAATACAAACCAAGACACGACTAGCAATGATTAGTGCGTTGCAACTCAAGGACAGCAGTACACTATGCCCGTCCTATCCACAGTAGTGGAATGAACGCTGGAGTAGAGGAAAGCAGACTCTGGGATTTGCTCTTCTAATGTGGAAAGAAGAAAGGGCTCGTATCTCCTGCTGCTTATGAGCTGCAACAAACTACCGCGAGGGCCAAAGGGATCTAACCCACTTCAAATGAATCGCGAAAATCGGTTTTGACCATCTTGTATTTAAACCTTGCAAGCACAAATCACTGTGAACATGGAACCACAACCCTCGAATGCTTTCAGGCACCAAGGATGAAGTAGACTGAAATAAATTAAGTATGCCAATGCTGCACAAAGTAAAAAGCTGTGATTTCGGAAATTACAAAAACGTGACTATAAAGCAATATCATTGACCTTCTGTAGCTCTCAGAATCAACCATCCTGCCTTATGTCAGACAAAAAAAAAAGCATTAAACAAACGACATAAAAAAATTCCTAAACCTGCATAAAAAGGCATTAGAAAAATAAAATACTTTTTGGCATTTCTTTTAGGTTTGAAAGCAATGTGTTGCACGTGACTCCACATTTGAGTGTTTCAGATCAATTAAGTACTCTAGTGCAATGAATCTGCGCCTGAACTGGTGATGGTACTCGTAGCTAAAGATGAAGTAGAGGCAGAATGCAACCAGGACTGCCTCAGCAGGCGACACGGCTTCGAGGTCTCCCTCCACTGCCACATAGCTGGGCGCCTCAGGATTAATTAGGCTTGAGCTGACAGCCACCGGGTAGATTGCACTGCCTGCCTGGAACCAAAAAAATGTGGAAATCATGTGATATGAAGTTGAAACATATCATCCTCAATTTAAAGAAACTGTGAAGAAATATTAGATTTTTGTAAGACGCATTTGGAGCATTTGATGGGCCACTGATTCCAGCATTATAAAGCATCAAACATACTTACCAGACGTGACGTAACTGTTGACTAAGCACCACTGACTAAAATTATCACATGGCGGGTGGTAATCGTAGATTAGTAAACACTTTGTATTCGCCGGTCATGTTTAAACCTGTCACCCCGATTTACTTAGAAGACTAACAAATCTTAGTGAAAGGGGTACAACTACTGTAGCAGGTTAGTATATACAGGTGCTGACTGTTGGGCGAGTTGGTATTGTACGTGAAAAAACATGATTGCGCTTTAAGACAAGGACAGAGGAAGAACATACACCACAGAGCACTACACCACATTAGCTACTCAGCACCACAGCAGACCCCCATGACCGCCAACCCTAACTGCCGAACTTCGGCAAATATGCAAATATTTTTGCCGAAGTGCTCTGCCAGATTAAAATTGAATGTATGTTTTATTTAGACATGAGAAGAACAGCACACAAGGACGAAAACACAGAAAAAGAACACACCGAAAAAGACACACTCAAGCGCCTTGTGTGTCTTACTTTAATTTATTTACTCGAAGTATACCCTCAATTTTCTCTGGAAAATGAACGAACACCACACACACAAGGAAAAGATAAAAATCAAGAACCTCATTTCAAGTGCCCAAATGCGAACAAGAACATCAAAATAATATATCTGACTACGCTTACCTGCAGTTGCGTCCAAGGTAGTAGGCATCCAGTACCCTCGACGAAATCACCCTACAACGTTGACGCAGTAGGAAAGAAATATATTCAATCAACTTCAAATAATGCAAACTTGAGCCATCTGACTCGCCTACTGAATGATCAGCTTTTAAAAATGCCTGATCACACGCAAAAAAAATGCCAAGACAACAATATACTTGCTAGTCTCTTTGCCGGCAATAACTTAATGACCTTATTCAGTAATATACTACTATTAATGTTTGCGAAGCGCACGAATAATTTCTAACTGCCGAAGGTCGAACTTCGGCAAATATGTAAATTTTTTTTGCCGAAGTAATTTGCCAGATTAAAATATAAAATTGAATGTATGTTTTATTTAGACATGAGAAGAACAGCACACAAGGACGAAAACACAAAAAAAGAACACTGAAAAAGACACTCATGCGCCTTGTATGTCTTACTCTAATTTATTTACTCGAAGTATACCCTCAATTTTTTCTCGGAAATGAACAAACAGCACACACACAAAATAAACATAAAGATCAAGAGCCCCATTTCAAGTGAACAAATGGGAACAAGAAAATCAAAATAAAATATCGCACTACGCTTACCTGCAGTAAACAGTATTAAGAACTGTCACGAGATGCGTCCAAGGTAGCAGGCATCCAGTACCCTCGACGAAATCACCCTGCAACGTTGCCGCAGGACGAAAGAAATATATTCAATCAACTTCAAATAATGCAAACTTCAGCCATATCTAACTCGCCTACTGCATGATCAGCGTTTTAGAAATGCCTGATCACACGCAAAGAAAATGCCACGACAATATAATTGCTAGTCTCGCTGCCGGTAACAACTTCATGACCTTATTCCGTAATATCCTACTATTAATGTTTGTGAAGCGCACGAATAATTAGCTCAGACATATATATTCGGTATTTCAAGGTAGCGTGACATTCTACCAAACTATTTATTAAACCTCGTTAAATTAAAGAAAAAAAAACGTTGATATTAAATATCAGTGTTTAACACTGACTTTTACAAATATCAACGACGTTGAGAATTAATCGCGCCGGTTGGCCGGTGCCGCCAATGAATGCCTGATCGACTACTGCTCTGCGAAAAAAAAAAAAGACAACAATTATTTTATGAGATTTTCAAATATTTGATCAGATCCTCAATTTAACGTCCGACGCGACACACCAACGGCCCCAAAAAGGAAAACCTCCTACCCCTTCACGCCTTAAACGTAGGCGACCCCCGATTCAAAAGGCGTCTTGTCGCCCGGCCGCCCGGCTCGCCGGGCCGCCGCTCTCCCCTTCCTCCACCCGCACACACATACACCGGGAAAAGTTGCTGGCCACGCCACTGGTTAGCGTATGTCAACCTTCTAAATATGCGCTAGTGTAAGCGACAGTCATTCCTGTTCCTTTATGAACTTCGATGGTCTAAACCGTGTCTGCGTTCGCGCCACACACTAATTTTATCGAACGCTCGACGCCTTCAAACGTGCCAACATGTCCGCCAACCCTTTGTCTAAGGAAGACGGAGGTCGCCTTCCCCGGCGGTCATAACCGACGCCAACTGCCGCCCGGGCAGAACATTTCCTTACCTGCATACGGTGCACACGACTTGGATCTTCGACTGAAGTCAATGCAGCGCTCTCGGTGACTTCGTAAGAAGAGACTGAGCCGAACAGAACAATAAAGAACGTTCCTGCGCTGGGACGCCTCCGTCGAACGTTCGAGAAGAAAAACCGTTATGACCGGGAGTGTCGGCGGGGAAGGCGCCGACGCTCCCGGTCGGCCGGGCGGGCGCTCTCCCACGCATGCGCGAAGGATGACGTGTCATACGAGGAGACCAATTAGCGATCTCGTTTGCGCCTTTCCACAGCCAATCGCAGCGCCCAGGCTTTGGCAGTGCTCAAACAGGTGCACCCTCTGGGTGGTAATTCTTACCTCCTAGGTGCCCCTTCGCGGCGAACTTCACCTTGTAGCACCGCATTCCTATGTGTCTGCTGCGCCTGAGGAGGTAACAAGCGGAGCGCTTTCCCCCTGGCCGGGAGGAGGGTGGTAAAGGGGTCTGTTACCTCC